>JAOTRH010444475.1:0-31994 GCA_034768845.1 Heliamphora exappendiculata
CCCCCCCCCCCCCCCCCCCCCCCCCCCCCCCCCCCCAATGAACTGTAACATAAAAGGAAAATGAAAAATACAGATTTACAAAGGGCAAACCCCAGGCCTTACAACAACCCACCTAAAGAACAAAACCAAAAGCAAAAGAGGCTTTTGGCCAAACCAAAACCAACAACAAAAAACAAAACAAACCAACAAGAAGCAAACCACAAACATAAAAAGAGCCACTGTTGCAGCCCCATTACTACACAGGATGAGGAAATAAGCCAACAAAGCAAGAAAAACAACCAACCAACAACCAGAAAATGGGAAACTTAGAGTGCCACTATCATAAGTTACTTGGAGAGTGCCACTATTTTCTCTCTCAACAGTTAGAACATTATCCTCTTCTTTCTCATCTTCATTCACAAGCTTATTTATGTCATTGTCTCTAGCTTATTTTATGTTACATTAATTACCAAAAAAATTATCAAAAAAAAAAAAGCCTCAGAGTCAACAGAAGTAGCAAAGGCTATAATGTTATTGTTATCATATTGATCCTCATTGTCATCACTCAACTCAGGTTCTCTTTTGTCATCACATGTTACAGTAAACACTTTTTGCATCTTTTTCATCTTGTTTTGGCATTTCTGACCAATGTGCCCAAAACCTTTGCCCTCCTAACACTGGAGGCCATAATTTTGAGATTTTTGCCCCATTTTGTCAAAGAGTTTTTGGACCATTCTTAGGTTTGTCATTCCCAAATCGCTTATGAGATTTGTTGTCTTAATTCGATTTTTTTGTTTTTTTAGATTTTTTTAAACTTTTTGACAAGCATTGCCATCATCTCAGGATTAAATTTCATCATCAGAATCACTAGAAAATCCTTAAGTTGAAGTGAAAGCCAAATTTTTTGAAGATTTATGATTTTGAAAATTTAACTCAAACGTTTGCAAGTTTTGGGGGGGGGGGGGGGTAATTAATTGTAACATAAAAGAAATGAAAAAATACATGTTTACAAGGAGCATACCCCAGGTAATTACATCAACTAATGTGTAGGAGGAGACCTCCTATCAACTAGACTACCTAAGATAAACAAAAAGACCTAACAACATCCGCCACAAACACACCTAACCCCCCCCGCTCAACAGCGGGAAAAACTTCCTAATAAAGCAAAAACCATGCACATCCCGCACTGATAGGAAAGCATAAGCATACAACAGAGGATAGAACCAATAATCATGATGAAAACTAAAAATCTCCTAATTCCTATTGAAGATTGGCTCCTGCAAAGGTTAATAGGGTCCAAAATTCAGACAGGAATAAGAGAAAATAAGAAATCCAACAAGTAGAACTAGTCATCTAAACCGAAAAAGCACTTCAAACTTGCCGAAGCTTGGCTCCTCGAAAGGCTCCATTCCTCGGACACTAGAGAACTGACTAAGGAGAAGAACAAATCCCAAAACCCAAGCAAGGTAACTCAGTCTCTCAGATATAGTCACACTCCTCAACTATGGAGGGAAGGATAGAGCTAAGATCACCCTGCTGAGGTTTAAGAAATAAGTCCGTACCAAAGTTAGTTCCTTAAATCAAAGAAGGACAACCTAAGGGGGACCGGTAGATTACTAAGAGTAAAGGGCCAGAGGTAGATGGGTCCCTAGCCAGCTAAGAGGAAGCAACAATATCCCCTACGCACAGGGTTGCTAAACAAAAGCAGTGGGAGGCCCCAACAAGTCAGCAAAGCTATAGGAAGAACATCCATGGAGAATCCAGTAAAGAGAAACCCTAGGCCATCCTGAAGAAAACTCTACCATCGGATCCAAATGAAGCAGACCAATAGCTACTACCCTACTCAAAGAACCACCAAAAGATCCACACCAAATGTAAGTAGGTCCGAACACAAATATACAATATTCCCGACTATGCGGGAAACCCATCAAATCATTGCATATACAATGGTCTCCACGAAAAAAAAACTAATGCACACGCAACCAACATTCACGAGTGAAAGCACACAGCACAAAGATTGCCAAAGCCATCTGTGATGCTTTCCAACCATGCTTTCCACTATAATAGAGTTAATGTCTTTACTTTCCTCTATTACAATGACTTTTGGTTTGAAGCGTTTGGGAAGAGATCTCAATATTTTTCGAATAATTTTTGAATTAGGGATCTTTTTACCTAAATTAAATGAAGCATTAACAATGTCACTTAACTTATCATAAAAATCATCAAACTTCTCATCTTCTAAAATACATAGAATTTCAAAAATTGTGGTAAGGCATTGAAGTTTAGAGATTTTTACAGTTTGCACTCCTTCATGAGTAATTTCCAATATCTCCCACACTTCTTTAGCCAAGTCACAAGTGCTTATATTACGAAATTCCTCCTGAGTGACCCCGCTAAAGATAGAGTTCATAGCCTTACTATTCCACCCGGCATTCTCAACATCTGTTCTATCCCATTTAGCTGATGGCTTAGGGACACCTTTTTTTGGGTAATTAAATGTAACATAAAAGAAGAGAAAAATACACGAATACAAGGGGCATATCCCAGACCTTACTACCCAGCTAACCCACTACTAAAACACAATAAAACAAGCATAAGACATCCAAACCAAGATGAAATCCAAAACCCGCAAGAGGGAACTACTAACTTGTGGGACCAAATGATCGTTTTTTCTTCTTCTTACCACTAGACTTCTTACTCCCTGTCGATTGGATAGAAATTGAGGGGGGAACTTTATACACACCATCTACTAGGGTCCACACACCCTCGGCCTCGATGACTCCCTCATCCAAACGATCAACTGGAGTTCCAACCACCTGAGGCTCCTGATTGCCCACATCTGCTAACTTTAAGGAATCCTCTACAGTGGCAGTAGCGTTAATCACCTCACCAGCATTGAGATGAGACTCCTGCATCGTAACCCCGGCATTGCCCACAGCATTCTGATCGCCTTTGTGTGTATGAGAAAAATTCTCACATAAATGCACCTTACTCAGCACCTCCTCACTAGGAACTGAAGCAACCTCCTTCACTTTACCAACCAGAATCCAATCAAGCTGATGCTCTAAAGGGGCATCCTTTCATTTACAAAAGTCATGGCCAAAAGCTTTGCACTGAGGGTAAACCTTGGTATTCCACACGAATGTCCACAACATCCCTTCACACTTAAGCAATACTAAATGGTACAAAGATTTAGCGGCATCAATTTCAATGCAAACTCACGCAAAGGAGATGTGCTGCTTCGTATCCGTGGGCATATCCAGATAGAGAGGAATACCGACTGTATTTGTTATTTTACTCGAACATTCAAAATTCCAGAATTCAAGAGGAAGTTCACGAAATTTTACCTAAATAATGAAGTCAACATCATAGCCATGTAGCGCTACAGTAACTAAGTGTGATTTCTGGTGCGACGCTGTGTGCAAAATCGCGCGCTGCAGCAAATCGGCAATGGGTTTTATTCCTCGTTCGAATAAGGGTGAAATAGTTAGTGTTTCCTCCCCATTTGATGTACGGTCACCGGCTATTAGCCGGTACCAAGATGTTCTATCTCGCGTTAACGAATTGATTGAGAAGAATGAACAAGCTGTTCAGTCTGGCCTCGAGCCATTTTCAAACGAAATATATGAATCCATTAAAGCAAAGATGCAACAATTGCAAGAGGTGAGTTCAGAAAATCCCACTATGCCCTCAGTTGGTCCTGTAGAGGCGGTGAATCCGGCATCTTCTGCGTCTGTGTGTGCGACACCAGGTGCGTCTGTGTGTGCTACACCAGGTGCGTCTAGGTGTGTGACACCAGGTGTGTCGCTATGTGGGGGAGGTTGGTTATTTGTTTTGGCCAGATTTGAGGTGGAGTTTATGGGACTGATCTGTCGCTGCTTCTTTTGGCTGGCTGGGGCCCATCTACCTCTGGTACTTTGCTCTTCGACCTTTGTTGGTTCCCTTTCGATTGTCCTTTGGACTTGTGTGATTGTTTTTTTATTACGGTTCTAGCTCTGGAAGCTGGCACCTATGTTCAGATGAGATAAATTTGTTTATGATGGTCCTTAGTGGCTTCATTAGTAGAGCTTTCATATGGTCTGAGAGGTGCTCACTTCCTCAGCGATCTAGGCTACGTTGGCTAGGGTGTGGAGGTGGGCCCGATGGCGATTTTGGTTTAGGTGCTGGCCTTCTGATTCCGAGCTGAGGTATCCTTAGAGCTGGCCCTTCTCATGCGCCCTAGCACCGTGGTTTGAGAACCAGCCTTCTCTAACCTCCTGAGCCGCAAGGGTTGTGACATCTTCTCACCTATATTGTAGTTTTAAGTTTGGGCCATAGAGGAGTTTTGGGGAGCCATTACTTCCGTGTGTTTAGGCCTTCTTATCGTCTCTCCGTTGTGAGCTCAGTGTCTTTCTTTCCCTCCTTGCACTCTAGGAGAGCGTTCCCTTCGCACTAAGGCAAACGTTGTTATCTAAGATGCTGTGCTTACTCTGGTAAGTCATGGATTTGCTGTTACTTTCGAATGCTGGTGTTTCCCATTCATGGTTGTCTTCATTGAGGTTCTAGCTTTGGTATGGATATTCTGCTATCTTCAATAATGGTGTTCCTCTCTCTATACTTTCCCCCCATTGGTTGGGGAGCGTGACTATCTCTGTGAGACTAGGTTTACCTTAGTTTGGGTCAGTGAAATTTCTTTTTCCTTGTTAGTTCCTTGATTTTAGTTAGGCGTCCTATGACTACTATGTTTTTACTGTCAGTGGGTTTTGCCCATCCATGCGGGTTATGCGTGGAACAATTTTTTTTTTTCGGTAATTCATGGAAACATGTTTTATTAGCTAGTATCCCCCGCTTTTAAGCGAGGGTTGGGTCCTTTTGTTTTTTAGGGCATTGGATGTTATCTGGAGTTGACTTGGTTATTGGGAGATTCCTCCCTTTATGGCACTGATGTAATTACCTGGGGGTATGTCCCTTGTAAATATGTATACTTTTTTTTTCTTTATGCCACAATTAATTACCCAAAAAAAAATTCCATTAAACAGATAGGTTCATATTTTTTTCTTTGAGTTCAAAGATGAAACCACTTAATTGAAAATTTTGGAAGGGGGCCCATATTTCTTCTCCAAGCGTTACTTGGTTCTGACTGAATGGAAGAGAATGTTGGTTCCCTCTACAACTCACCCATCTTTCAACCCAATGTGGGTTAAACTTCACAAACTCCCGTTGGAATTTTGGACTGCCTCAGGTTTTAGCAGAATTGCCAGTACTACAGGTAGATCTTTACATCTTGATCAACCTACAGCAACTAAGAAGATGTTAGACTATGCAAGAGTGTGTATTAAAATCTCCGTTGGGGATGACCTCCCGCATGAGGTGATAGTTAAACTCAGTGGAGGTGCGGTAACCATCCGGGTGGAATACCAGTGGATCCCTCCCACATGCTCAGCATGTAAAGTGTTTGGCCACAAATGTAATCCTAAACCTTCTCCCAGCCCCTCCAAGTCTACTAAGGGGGAGCAAGTAACTTGAGCTAAGTTGGAAGCTTAGAACAAAGGTGGCAATGGTGCCTGGGAAGTAAGTGCCAAAGTGAATATCCCTACTGCTGCTTGTAATGGTCCTGAGCTTTGCAAGGATGCCCCTTGGAACGCCAAAAGGTACGGATTCAGGTGAGAATAGGGCAGGAGAATGCTTTGGTGTCTTATACAGATGGGTTGAGCAAGGAAAGGGAGAATCCTCCAGTTGTGACTGAGGTGCCTGAGGTTGATGCTACTACTGTGAAGTTATCAACGTCAGCAGATGTGGGAGTCCAGGAGCAAGCGGTTCATGAATTTCTTTCTTCAAATTCCTTTCAAGCTCTCTTGGATATCGCTGATCAAGGTTTTGGTGAAATACTGGCATCTCATGCAAAGCAAATGTCAGGTATGAAGGATTATAATAGCAAAAAGAAAAAGAAAAGGTCCTCTGGTGGTCCTTTGAACTGGTATTCCCCTCCTTAATATCTTGGTTTTGGATTGGTTGGGTTTTGTCGTTAGTCGTTCGAATTGTTGCTATTCCATTTGGTGGTGCCGATTTCTGCTGGTGTTGTTGCTTTCTATCCATGTGGGTTGTGCATGGATAGTTTCCCTCGCTGCCATGCGGGGGGTTATGTGGGTCTAGTTTCTTTTGTTTCTTTCATGTTTAGATTGGTTGTGTTGTAACTACCTGGGGTATGCCCCTTGGAATCATGTACACTTTTTTTCTCTTTTTAATGTTATAATTAATTACCCCCAAAAAAATCAAACTTTTTTTTTACCCAAATAGGAATTGGAGAGATTTTTTTTTGGTAATTAAATGTAACATAAAAGAAAAAAAACACAAATATAAGGGGCAAACCCCAGGCCTTACAACAACCCCAGAAACAAAACCAAAAGCAAAGAGGCTTTCGACTAAACCACAACCAAAGCAAGCAACAAAAGAACAAAAACCAACCTATCAAGGATAAGAAGGGAAGGACATGGTTGCCGCCCCCATAATTGAGAAATAATGGGGGAGGAAACAAGGCCACCCAACATAAAATAATAACCCAAATAGACCACCAGATGAAACAATAAATAGCCAAGGTGGTTGGTAAATCCCTGGGTGTTTCTTCTATATTGTGCGAGTGTATGCGAGGTTCCTAATCCTTATTCTCTGTAAGTTTGTTTTTGTGCAGGGTACTGTGGAAGGTTTAAGAGCAGTGAGTTTTGGGATTTTTTTATTGGAGTGTGTGTGCCCTCCTATATTCAATGAGTGATGTGAGATTTTACTAACGATTATGAATTGCGTTTGCTTCTTGTGTAGTGGCTTAGATAGTAATGGCTGTGAGTTTTGCTTCTATCTCCTTT
Organism: Heliamphora exappendiculata; assembly: GCA_034768845.1. Lineage (NCBI taxonomy): Eukaryota > Viridiplantae > Streptophyta > Magnoliopsida > Ericales > Sarraceniaceae > Heliamphora > Heliamphora exappendiculata. The sequence continues at coordinate 6,819 of JAOTRH010444475.1, forward strand.
GTTGGAGTGTAGAGTGATACACTTGAGTGGAGGGTGTGAGGTCTCCGGGTGCGTGTGTTTCACCTTTTGGCTTTCTCTTGGGTTCTTTATGTATCTCAGGTCCTGTGTTTTCACTTATCCGAAACGAAAGAAATCTCGACGATGAGGATGCTGGCTTCTTGGCTTATCCTTCTTTGAAGTTCTAGTATTTTTCTTCCTAGCTATGAGGGATGTTCATAGCCTTTTCCCTTGTTCATAAGACTTATGTATATTTCTCTAGCCGCTTTAGAAAGATTAAGCCTCCTTTTCCATCGTTACAAGATCAAGAGCCTACCTGAGAAACGATGCCAAGGAAACTTATCTAAGATGTTCTCCATGGCTTCTGTATTGCTTTAGCCTCTTTAGAGGGTTTGGTTGAAAATACATCAACCAAACCCTCCTATCCCCATAAAGTTCTGGCCGTAGCTCTTACCAGACCAAAGGCCATGTCTATGTCTAAGAAATATCCCACGAGGTAGGGTTCCCAAGACTTGTCGTCAACCAATTCACTTGCAATTTCCACAACCTCAGGGTGGATTGGGTTCTTAGATTCCACAAATTCAAGGTTAGCGCTGGATATGCTGCGGTTCATAAGCAACGGCACCCAAGATTTTGATTGGGATAATTTGATGAACACCTTGCCTACATGAGTAGAACTCTCAAAACCCCCTTTCACCTCTTCTGAACCATTCTGGGCAGCCATTGGAGCCCAAGGCCGTGTAGTCCCAAGTCCAAACGCAAACCCCTGTTGGCAACTTGGCCACTGTTCACGGCGATTACCAAGTCGAGCATCTCCCCTAGAGGGAAACCACCCACCACCCCTGCCTTTAGATAGAGGAGGTTTGAACAACTGTTCACGGGAATGTCTGACCTTATCACAGCCCAACGGCGGAGAAGCATCGGCCTCTTGACGACAGGTATCCACGCTCATAATCTCACTCTTATTCGCCTAAGGAAAATCCTCATTGTCTATCCTCGCATCTCCCCCAAATGTAAAAGCATAAGGAGTACCCTTGTTCATGTCGGCAACACCTAAGAGCTTCATGATGTTCAACTCCTTAAGCAGAGTAAGCCTGGCCTAAAGATTCGCAAAGACCTCCTCTCATATAGGGCTTACTCTAGATTTTGAAAGAGCAATCTCACTCTCCAATGTCTGCTGAAGGAGGCCTTGAGCTTCCTGTATCTTGCTCAAAACATTGGCCTCTAAAAAAAATTTGACTCAGCGTCGCTGGAGACCATTCACTAGGAGAGTTCAGCACATAGATGCTCAGAGAACCCTCAATCGGAAGAGGTTGTTCCCCACTGACCATTCCCGTGGATGGGACCGTATCCATGGAGCTTTGACTGGAATATAAACCGGAGCCCTAGTTCGTAAAGATAGAGACCATCGCAAGTGCAACCCGCAAATCGCACCTACCAACACACCGTAAATCACATTTACATGGCTTCTACTTTCAACGACCCCCCTTAAGGACATTTTTCTCATCAACAGTCATGGTTGGGTAAGCATACCCCTTAGTAACAACAAACTAAACCCTCTCATCAATGGACTTAAGAAAAGCCCTCATCCTAACTTCCTAGAACGAGTAATTAGTCCCATCAAGAAGATGAGGTCTATCGGTGGAAGCATCTTCTTTTAAAAACTCCATGTGTGCAAATCAAACAAAAACGAAGATCAATGAAAAACCTACTCTGATACCAACTAAAAAAACCTATTTTTAATATGCAAATAAAAACTTGATAGTTTGATATGCAATAATGAGATAAAATAGCATACCTAACACATCAACACATTCAACACACGATGAGACAGGTGCTTTTTTACGTGGAAAACCACAGCACGGGTAAAAACCACGGGACTAATCCTAGTTCGAGAAAACAAGCACTAAATAGGTATTTTTTTGGGGTAATTAACTAAATAAGTATTGGTTACAAGAAACGTCTTATAAAACCTAGTTGAATCCTCAACCTATTACTATTCGTCTACTTGTCAAAACCTCGTGCCCCAATTATGTGCTTGCTTGCTGTTGGAATTCTTCCCCGGACTTCGTCACTTGAGTATCCTCTTAATTACTGGATCCAATGATCAAGATGAAGATTTGACGATGATCTTTAGCTGTAGTAAACTAACATGGAATTGTCAATTATTACTGAAAAGAACTCCCCCTGAAGCTATTAGGTAGCAGCCCCTCAAATAAAATAAAACGCTCCAAAACCTATAGTTGCCTAAAACATAATTTACATAAAAGGCTACTAACCCTACTTAACCAATAAGTATGTCCTGAGATAGACGGCTCGAGCGATCTTTAGACCAATCAAGCGGTCATGCTAGTCATGATCCAAATAGTTGTTGCAGTAAGCCATGTCTTGGGAAGCATTAGATATATCCTTCTGCCCAACTCTACAAAATACACTTTCAAAAACAAACGTGCATCATATCGAGAAATAATTAAACAAGAAAATAAATGAAATGATTGTGTCACAGACTTGCCCAACGAGGTGGAGAAAGACATTTAGGAAAAGATTCTTAACAGTTAGGAATAACATGCCAATTCGGGTAACTAATCCAGATTTCTCATAGAAAGAACGTCGACCAAACGCTTTTCTATTTGAAACCCCAGATTAGTTAACTAGACGCCCAAAGGCAAGTCGCATGACTCCCAAGATTTAACCCCATGCTTATATAAACACATAGGATCATCATTGCCCACAACTCATAGGTATTCGAACCTAGAGTTTTGATGCTATTTTTGTCACGTCCTCGACCCGAGGCACGTGAACCCCACGTGACTATCTGAAATTCGAAAAAAGGTAACAGACTTCCTCTTCTTGAACTCCACTTAGGGTTGGAACTTATTTAAAAGAAAAGTCCTGAATTTGAGTTAGTATAAACATTGTCATCTCCCAAAACTTTTAAAAAAATCTAAGTGTAATTCTTAAAACTTTCGGCAGAGTTTTTTCTATTTTTCGGACTATCCCAAATTTTTCTAAATACCTGTCAAACCTAAAAAACAAAATATACACAGGTTCTGCCTGGATCTCAATTCCTAACCCACTGTCAATTCTACTTGATAGCCACATTCTCTTTGTCATTATATATGTACACTCATTTTGCAAATGAAAGCCCACAACAATCTAAAACTTACATGCACCTCAACCATTCATCATACATCTAAAAACTTTATTCATTTCTCATAATTATTCCATCCATAATTACCCAAAAAAAAATTATTCCATCCACCCACGAGATACTCTACGTTTTTTTTGGTAATTAATTGTAACATAAAAGAAAAAGAAAAATGTGCATGTTTTCAAGAGGCATACTCTAGGTTGTTACATCACTACCAACATAACCAAAAGGAAATGAAAAAACCTAATATCACAATAATAAAACACACCCAACCCCTGCTTGACAGCGGGGAAACACCTAATAAAATAAATTTCATGCACAACCCGCATAGATAGGACAAGAACACCAAAGTACAATAACAAATGACCAACACTCATCAGCAAACCAGACTACTAAAACTCCTAATCCCTGCTGAAGATTGGCTCCTCGAAGGGTAATAGGCTCCAAAATTCAGACAAGAACAAGAGAATAAGATATCCGGCAAGAGACAAGGTGGTGGTCCAACCAAAAGTAGGCATCACAACCCATGGCTAGATAAATGACCGACCCCCAAAAATCCTCATAAGTAAATCGATCCCCAAACTGTCACAGAAAGCACCAAAACCCCACAAGCTAGAGAAGTTATAGAAACTGGCTCTCTACGCAAGAGAACCTTCGCTCGAAAAACCATCGAGCCCATCTCTGCGTCCTAGCAAGTGAGAAATTGAACACATCCCAAACAATATAAAGATCTGAAAAGAACAAATGAGGATCAAAACAAAACCCAGTGACAATCACCAAGCTATAACCATCTCTACAATTTATCTCCCTTGACCCACCAAGCCATCCATTTTCACTGACCTATGGGTTCACAACACCAACACACAACGGAATCTATCATGTGGCTTTTGAGACCCATAAAACTAGATAGCAAGCTATTAGCCCACGCCCCACGGTAGGGCAAACCAGTTTACCAATGAAGCCACCATGGATTCAATGAAACCTGTGTGCTAGAAGACACTAGTCTCTAATTCCAAAGGTTTGGCATGGGACCCCCACACTCCACTAATCAGCCCACATTGGTCAAAACCATCCACAATATCCAAATCCACAGCTCAAGCTTTCCAACACCCGCGGGTCCAAAACCCACTAATGGATTATGGGTCCCACAGAGATATAACCACCAGCTAGATTATACATCACTACTTTACACCCCGCTGGCTCAAGCGAAATGTAAGTGAGACCCACAAGAGCTCAAAACCACTAATCCATTAAACCTAAAAACAATAGAGCAAAAGTTGGGTCCACCACTTCCAGCGACACAGGCGGTACCAGAGGTGTTGTGTCTGCCCACACTCTGCCCTAGCATGCCCTCTACCCAACGCACTATTGTCAGGTGATCTTGGGACCACCAATCTTGTTTAGCCGAACTGCAATCTAGCGCGTGCCTTCCACTTCATCTTCTACGCAGTCCTCTTAGAAACAAACTCCATTGATGCAACTAGAAACTTCAAAATATAATTTAACAGCCACTCAGCAAAGCCTGAACTGAACACCGATTTAAGCACAGCCTGAACACAAGAAACGGAATGATCCACAGTAAGCAAAGCCAGAACCGAACACCGGCACTGCAGTTTCTCAAAATATGAGACGAGCGAGTCTTCATGTTTTGATCTTGCGCTAACAAAAACTGCCTCTATTCCACCGCAAATCACCAACGGTTTTACAAAAAAAGAACCAGTGGATTCTCAACGGTTACCCAAGCTCGATCACCAGAGTTCTCAGTTCACCGGAGTTAAAAACAATTTCACCGTAACAGTGACCAGCCATGGCGTCCAGCAACCACACCAGCAAGTTCTCATCAGCAAGTTCCATTTAAAATGGTCATGAACGATAGGCTCCAACGGCTATGCTCCATATATAGCGGTTAATCAAAGAATACCAAAAAACTAGCTTCTCGTTCATAAGGAAATACCAACAAACCAGAAAATAACCAAAAAACCAAAAAAACATACTTGAATAGCTTTGAAATGATGTAGACCTTCTAATAGAACTACTCTCATGAATCATCATCCACTGCTCCTCATAAATCATCACCCACCATGGCATGATTCACTAGATAGAACACTATGAAAGAACCTTGCTGCATCACATTTGCCATGAGAGAGCCCTGGGGAGAGCTTTCTCTAGAGAGAGAAGCTCTCCCATGTGGTTTAGTTTTACAAGACTATGATACTCTTCTTTTCCTTAAACATTTCAAAGCATGAGTCTTATAAGCATCTACTCAAAATATCAACACGCATGTATGATTCTCGTATTCTTTCAACAGTTTCTATTAGCTTTACAAATTACAAAATAAATGATTTATAGTTTTGAATTACAAGACATAAACATCCTTCCTTTTGCTTCAAAACTCAATCCAAGGCCGTGATACTCACTTAAGCCTTTTCCTGATCATCGTAACCTGTAAAAAGTTTAATTTAACAAACGTGAGCAGAAGCTCTTAGGATAATGACTAAAAATGATGTAATGCATGATATGCATATGAATGAGTATGCTATTATGCCACATTGACGTGTGAGAGAGGGGGGAGAGCTTCTTTCTCTAGAGAGCTCTCCCCAAGGATCCCATGGTAACTCTAATTCATGCTACAATAGTGCCTGATGATATTGCATAGTAAAGTGATGTAGAGACAGCTCTCCTTTAGGGTCTCGTGCTAGATATACGATTTACGGATCTCAGATGGGCGTCAAATGAAGAAGGTATTAGTGTTTAAATCAAGATATGTTTTTATGAGCTTAGATCTACTTTATGTTGAGTCCTACACATGGTTTGGCTCTATTGTGGAGAATACCGAGTGTGTATGAAATTTCTGGTTTCGAATATACATCTTTGTAAATTACCCCAAAAAAATATACATCTTTGTGTGTTTTAGATATGTATTTTGTTTGCATTTAGATCTCATTTCAATGGGTTTCCTGCAAAAGTGTCTCAGTCCAAGGTAAAGGATGAAGTGGAGTTCACTCGCTGGTTGCCAACACTATGGTTTTGCGCTTCTCAGCTAAGAAACCATTTTGGGTTTTATGAAAAATCGTGGGCTGATGTTGGATCTCCACGATAAATCAAGTTTTTTTTTGCTGCAGATTGAATATGGGTATAGGTTACACAAATTCGATTTATCTCAAATGGGTTTTGAAGTTAGTTAATAGGTTCTGCCACTAGATCAAGCAATATATGAGTTTTTAATCCTTTTGGTTTTTTTTCGGGGGGTAATTAACTGTGACATAAAAGAAAAAAAAATTACATGTTTACAAGGGGCACACCCCAGGCCTTATAGACCCAAAACAACTAGCAAACATAAAGACTAAACCCAAACAGCACCAAGCCAGCTTTTAAACTCAGCTATAACCAAACAAACAAAACTAGCAAAAGAACGATGCCCTGACCATAACTTAACAAAGTAATGGGTGGGGAATCGACACCACCATTCATGGCAGGAGACCAACTACATACCCAAATATAGAATTTCACCAATAGGGGATCCATACAAAAATTGACCCACCCAAAGGGAGAACCAAATCCACAAAAAAAAAACTTAACAAAACCATTCAAAATGGGCCGCAAAATCGATGCCATTTGAGGGGAGCACATTAGCCGAGGAACCTGCTAAACAAACTAGAAGCAATTCACAACATTAACCACATGAGGAGAATTAGCCCTCACTTGCAGCACAGCCAAGAAGCCTAGCCAGCCACATGAAAGGCACTGCACAAAAAAATATCCATGTACAACTAGTAGGCCTAAACAAACAAACAACCACCAACACACACACAGACACATGCACACAACCCTTACACAAGCCGTAAGGGGAAGGCTTATACAGAACCGAAACTAACACCTTAGAAAGGCGAAATACACAACTGAATAAGGAAACAAACAGAAAAATCAGCAATAGCTCCGCAGAAGCAGCCAACAAGAAAAATAATACGAGCTAGTTAGATATGGTGGCTTAGCCCAACAGGCTGCCCCATATCTATTCCCTGGGGTTCAAACCCCGGGAGCCCCGTTCCCAAATTAACAAGCGAAAAAAAAAGGAGCTAGTTCAATAATAAGACATAAAAGGACCTATCTACATTGGGTGGCTAGGCATAGAGTAGAGAGATGCTATGAACACCCCTTATAGCTAGGGTTTAGAAGAACCTGGAGCAAAAAAAAATAATAGACCTGTGGAGGGATCCTGTACAAACTAGTAGGCCTAAACAAACAAATAACCACCAACAGAAGCAGCCAACAAGAAAAATAATAGGAGCTAGTTCAACCAAGAAGACATAAAAGGACCTATCTACACAAGGTGGCTAGGCATAGAGTAGAGAGATGCTATGAACACCCCTCATAGCTAGGGATTAAAAGAACCTGGAGTAAAAAAAAAGACCTGTGGAGGGAAACAACTAGGGGCGCAACCTGATAAGCGAGGCTTCTTCCTCCGAGGATAGTCCAAAACCCAAGACCCGTTAAGTTCTCAACTGAGGTTTCTTCCTCATGGGGCTGCCCACACTCGGGACCTAAACACAGGAACAAGATAAGACAATGAAGGCACAATATAGAGCACACATACCCAGAGATATAGATACAACTAACAGTATAACATAACCTCTGCACTCCAATGGAAGGGGGCTAAACTCACAAAAAGAAACAAACAAATGTGTTGCTAAAACTCTAAAAGAAACAAGGAGCAAAAATTATCCCAAAAAAAGGAGCAAATCTCACTATAGGTCCACTTGATAGAGCACTGCACAAAAGAACAAAAAAGTTCAAAAAGTTAGATAAACCTCTCAACACTCTCTCAGATAGAGTGTTTAAGGTGTAACACTCAACACTCTTAATAAAATATCCCATGCCTCACAGCTCCTTAGAATCTCCACTTTGATCTACACGAGCAAACTATAAGAGGACAGAGTAAATACTATATTACCACTGGGCACCAAGGGATTTATGCCCCTCGCACTTCAAGTTGTCCGGCACTGTATCAAAAGGGAAAAGGAGTTAGTCATGAGAATCAAAAATGGAATTCAAAAGACTCCATTCCCTTTGGATAACCAAGTTGGGAGACGATACAGGAATGTTACGCTTGGAAGAGCATCTACCTCTAATAAGGTCACAAATCTCCTTAATAACAAACTTATAGTCATGCTTGGAATCTCAAAATTTACGAGAGTTACGCTCTCTCCAGATACAGTAAACTGACGCAGACAACGCCAACTTTACAGAACATACGAAGAGGACTCAGACATATCTAAACCAGACTTCACCAGAATACTTTCCCAAACTTTACCGAAGAAAGGACAATTGAAAAAGAGGTGATCATGGGTTTCCAAGCTACTCAAGCAAAGGCTACACTGGAAGTCACAATTCAAGCTGAACATACGAAGCCTATCGCCAGTATTAAGACAACTCATAACCGCAACCCAAAGGATAAAACTAACCCTAGGGATGTAGTGCTTAAACCACACAAGGTTACACCAACTAGGCCTAGGCTTATGAATACGAATCTCCTCCCACAAAACTCCAATGGTAAATTTACCACTGGAAAGAAGCCAGTGAATACTATCTTTTTTAGTCGCATCAAGAGCAAACTCAACCTCCCGGGCCAGTTCAATCAAATCCATGGAGACGGCCGATGGTCATTTCTAAGCATTACCGTCCACAATGGTCTGCACTCCAGCCAACCGATCCAAACCTGGGTCATAAACAATTCTGGAGCACTTCTCTTCAACAATAGGGCCCCACGGATGCCAAGGGTCCAACCAAAAAAAGGTATTAGCCCCATTCCCTATCTCATAAAAGCATAAAACCCTTGATAAGAGGCCGAAGTTGAAGCAACTTTTGCCAACACCACAATGCTGATTGGGGAATTTTGGTCGACCAGAAAGATTCACTCCTAAGGATATTAGACTTAATCCACATACACCACAGGGAGATGGAGCCTCTTGTGAGCAAGAACCAGATATGCTTGGCAACCGCAGCCTTATTCCAAGTGATAAGAGATTTAATCCCTAGACCACCTTCCCGCCTAGGGACACAACCCTCATCCTAAGCAACCTTAGCCCCTGAAGACTTCATCTCAAGGCCACTCCACAGAAAAGCCAGCATCAAACCCTCAAATTTTTGAAGGACTTTCTTAGGGAGAATAAACAGAGATGCCTAGTAAACTTGCATAGAGAAAATGATAGAGCCAAGCAACTGTAACCGACCCGCAAAAGAGAGATACTTACTAGTCCAAACTTGAATACGCTTGGGAATCTTATCAATGAGGGGCCGACACTCTTTATAGGAGAGTTTAGTGGTAATCAAAGGAATGCCAAGGTAATGCACCGAGAGGGAACCCTCTCTAAAACCTATAGTGTCCAAGATATCAAGTTTCAGACTGTCAGTAACCCCAGAAAAGTAGACGTCACTTTTAGGCAGACTATGAGACATACGCGACATCCTTTTAAAGGAATCTAAGACGCGCCTAGCAACACTCACCGACTGGACATCACCCCGAGAGAAGACCACCAGGTCATCAGCAAAACATAGGTGTATAATTTTTTTCTTGCTACATCTCCAATGATACAGGAAAAGCATCTCCTCCGTGTATTTTGTAAATAAACCAGACATAACGTCCATGGCCATAACAAAAAGATAAGGAGAAAAGGGGGTTGCCTTGCCTAAGGCCCTTTTTGCCAAAGAAAAAACCATTTAGCTCCCCATTAATACTAACAGAGTAACTAGGGGACGTCATACACTCCCTAATCCAGCTAATCTTCCTCTCAGAGAAGCCTATACATCTTAAGGTGGATAACATAAAGTCACAACTGACATTATCATAGGCCTTCATGATATCAACCTTAAGAGCACATCTTGGACCCCTATTCTGCTTATGGTAGTCGCGTAATAGTTCTTGGGACAAGAAAATATTATCTGAAATATGCCTACCTTTGACAAAAGCAGACTGGGAAGGAGAGATAACCCCATGCAAGTGATCCTTAATCCGATTGGCAATAATCTCAGAAATGCACCTGTAAAGGGTATTACAACAGGAAATATGACTATATTCCATCACAAAGGATGGATTAGGAACCTTAGGGATCAAAGAAATAAGGGTCGTGTTAGCTTCCTTAAGCATATGACCCAACGTAAAAGAATACCGAATGGCCTTGGTAACATCAACACCCATAACCTCCCAGGCATCTTTAAAGAAGCCCGCTGAGAACCCATTAGGGCCAAGAGCTTTATTGGAGTTAAGCGACCACATAACTTGCTTGATCTCCTCATCAGTGACCTCCAAATCCATACGGGAAGCACTATGCTGAGACAATTTGTTCTTATTAACACCACACAATTCACTCTTATCAAACCTAACCTGAGTTGACTCAGTACCGAAGAGGCCCTAGTAATACTTAATAATATGCTCAGAAATACTCGCCCTGTCAAAACAAAGGGTACCATCCTCTCAAGTAACCACCAAGATCCCAGATCTATTACGATGGGAATTGATGGATTTGAAGAAAAACATAGAATTCTGGTCCGCCAAGTTAAGCCATTGGATCCTCAATTTTTGCTTAAGGAAACTTTCCTCAACAAGACTCAGCTCCACAAAAGAGCTATATGCTTCTCATTCCTTATCAAAGATCGATGTATCCAGAGGATCTCTATCTAACTGACGTTGAAGATCTTCAACGTCACTAAAAGGTCACTAAACGACAGGTCACTACCCGACAGGTCACCAAAAGACTCTTTGTTCAACTGTTTCAATTTTCCCTTTAACATCTTAAGCTTTTTACAGACAACATACATCTCAGAACCATCAATTTTCTCATTCCAAACCTCCCTAACCAAGGGGATAAACTTAGGCCTTTTGGCCCAAAAGTCAAAATATTTAAAAGGTTTGGACACTTTGGATTTATCAAAGTTGAGCAGAATCTCAATACGGGAATGATCTAAGAGGCCGGGGGGCAAAAGAGAGCACTAGATTGAGGGAAGAGAGTACCCCAAACATCATTCACAAGGGCTCGGTCAATCTTAGATTTGATAGATTGTGCACCTTTTTTATTATTGGGCCAAGAACATTGATAGCCACTATATCTAAGATCATCCCCCAGGGTTCGACCCCTGGGGTATCCACCACCCCCTCCCCAACTTACCAAACCCAAAAAAAAGGCATTTATTAAAATCTTCCATATACCCCGACCACTTAGAACAGCCACCCACCCTCTCAAAAGGACACCGAACAGCATTGAAATCACCTAGAAGCAACCAGGAAGATCTATCTAAGCCAGGAGCTAGCAAGTTAATTTTCTTCCAGAGACCCACCCTTTAAGAATAGGAGTTAAGCCCATAAACAAAAGTAACCCAAAAGGAGACTTTTTCCTCAATAAAACCGACCTTACAATGAGTCCATTGATGCCCTGTATCCAACATTTGGATATCAACAAAAATAGGATCCCAACACACCCAGATTCTACCTAGCACCCCAAATTCATAATTATTAACCAACAGCCAGTCGAGGAAAATTTTATCAAAAATGGATTGAGCCTTATCTTTTTTTACCCTAGTTTCATTAATAGCAAAAATTCTAGCCTGTGATTTCCTAACAAAACCCCTAAGTTCATGTTGCTTTATACTGCTATTCAGACCACGAACATTCCATGAAAATATATTTGACATAAAAAGAATGTTAGCGAATGAACCTTTTTTTTCTTCTTTTTACTACTATTCAGCTTCTTCCTTGAATGAGTGGAGGAAGATTGCTTTTGGTCACCCTCTTGACCTGGAATAAGAGGATCCTACTCTGTCCCTTGCCCTTCTAGCACAACCGGTTCTAGGCCTTTAACTGACTGGCTTCTTGTAAGGGGAGTTCGAACTAGAGGTGAATCAGCCATTCTAGCAACCGGGCTAGTAGGAGTAGCACTAGGCGTAGGCAAATCAGTAGCCGTGACTTCATGATTTTTCAAAATTTCCTTCCCCCCAATAACCTCACATGGAACCAAGTTAGAGGAGGAGGGAAAAGTAGGGAGATCAACTACCCGAACCTCTGACTCAACCTCTTTGCCTTTTCCTACCCGAACCCATTCCTGCTGACCTGTCGCTGGTTTATGGACTTTGCACCGTTTAGTGTCATGACCAAAAGCTTTGCAATGTGAACACAGTGGGAAGACCTTGGAATTCAACACCAACCACAACTGTGTGACTGAATGGCGCAGAGGTTTAGCCGCATCAACCTCGATACAAACTCTATCATAAGGAATCTGTTGTTTGGTATCTGTAGCTTTGTCAAGGTACAGGAGAGCTCCAATCACACAAGCAATTCTACTCAAGCAGTCCGAATTCCATAATTCAAGCAGAAGATCATGCAATTTGACCCAAAATTAGAGTTTTGGAGATAGCTTCCTTAGTGAATTTAAATCTCTTTTTCCAGCGTTGTAGGATTAGGAGCTTACTTGAGAAATGCCAAGGTCCTTTGTCCATGATAGACTCCATGGCCTCAACACTATTGAACATAAAAATGAAAAACCCCCTGTCGTTCCCAAACACATCAATCAAACCATCTTGTTCCCAGAAAGTCCTTGCAGTAGCTCGAACCAAGCCGAAAGCCAAAGGAGCATCCAACAAATATCCTACTAGACAATCCTCCCATGTTTTCTCATCCACAAGACCCTTATCTATCTCAATAACATCAGGGAGGTCTAGGTCAGGGGGTTTAACAAATTCGATCCGTGAGCCGGATGTACTGCGATTAGTCAATAATGAGGCCCACGACTTTGTATTAGGCAAATTATCAAGCACCTTAGGGGCAGGCACTTCACCGTCGGCAACATTACATTCTCCAGGCGGGCTAGAAGACACCACCTTAGCCCACGACTGAGTAGCAACGTACTTCGTTTGAGATGATTGTCCCCTAAACCTAAGCAGAGCCCGCCCCCCTCAACCCCTAATAGATCTAAGGGGAAAGAGGAGTCTCGATTAGGGTCACCATGTTCATCGTTTATCCATCCAAACCGTTTGTGAGCTTCTTCGACCGAGGTTAGAGCTTCAGGAGATTTACCCTCCTTATGTGCAAGAACCTTAGATAGCCGTTCTATTTGACCCTCCGCCATAGATTTATCATGTAAAGCCATGTTCAATTTTAACAAATCAAGGAAAACATCACCCTTCTCACCTTCAAGTTCTGTAACCACATCCGCTGGGTTGCTTTTGGAGGGATGAAGGTGGAGCCGTGGAAGGACTCACCCCCTTTAGCCGCAAAAGCCTAGCTTCTAATGCATAAATCAGTTCCAAATTGACTGGCTTGACACCCTCACAAATGCTAGCAATTTCTCTTTCCATCATTTCATCAACACTCAAGAGCACAGAGTGAACCATACTAGCCTCTTGAAACACCTCACTAAGCTTCGCTGGCGTTCGTTGACCACCTCAGGGAGGGGGAACCCTAGGTTGAGCAATGCTATCAGTCATTTGGACATCTACTTCCAGTGTACTTCCTTGAACAGGGATAGACTCCCCTACACTCGGATCCGACATCGCAAGACAAGAGGAAACACTCTTTGGGTGAGAAAACCCTAGAGAAGGAGCTTGGAGTCCATCGCAAGAAGGAACCAAGATTCGCACACACAGTCGCACCTTATTTTGCACACACAATCGCACTATCTTCCTTTTCTTTGGAATTTTTTTAATAAATTGGTTTTTAATTCTTCCCTTTTGGTTTGGCTATAGCTGATGTATTATTTTTTAGCTGGTTATGTTGTTCGACAGTTAAAGATGAGCCCTTTGTTTTATTCATGCTCTTCGATGTGGGTGGGATATCTAGGCTGGTGCTGAACTGATCTAATACCCTGATTCTCTGAAGTTTGGTTCCCCAAACCAATCTATGTGGCTCATGTTATTGTGGTTTTACTGTTAGGCATTGAATTTTGTCGGGGCTTTCACCCTAGATGAAGACCTATTGATTTGCAACGTACCTTTCTTCGTAAGTGAATTTGTTTCTAGTTGTTCCTACATAGTTCTAATCTTGAAGCGATCCCTGCTTGGGTTTGGTTTTGGATAGAAATGATCTGGTGAAGGTTCCCTCCAGTTCGATTTTGGGAAGAAGATGAAGTGTGATACACACTCCTGTTGCGTGTGGCTGCTCTGCGTGGGTTGATGATTTACCCAATGGCCTGCAACTGAAGGGGCAGTGTTTGTCTAATGAAAACTGCTACATAGGGAAGAACAATAGTAAACCGTGGACAGTGTGTCCCTCCAGAGGGTTTTGAGGAGTGGACCCCACTGTCTCAAAGGGGTTTTCTTTGTTTTTCTCGTAGACATTGATTTGGCAGAAATGCTTTTTGGGACCCGATTTGTGGACACAGCTAGATCTATGTGGGTTTTTATATGGGTTTCCAATTGTAAAACACCGTGGTTATATGGACAAGGTTATTGTGAACATCAATTAGTGCAATGTGGGTCGTGCAGGTTCAATGCCACGTTGTGTAAAGGTGGGCCCATGTTGTGAGTGGGTTTTTTATGTTTCAATGTGCATAGGGAGCATGGCTTTGCAAAAATTGGATGGTTTAGAAAGCCCTTGTTGTTATTGCATAGCTCGAGATTTTGCATCTTGGTATGTTTTTATGTTTTAGGCCTCATTGGATAACCTTGAGGTGCTTACATTTGGTGTGGATCTTTTGGTCGTTCTTTGAGTAGGGTTATAGCTGTTGGTCTGCTTCGTTTGGATCCAATGGTAGAGTTTCCTTTGGAATGGCCTAGGGTTCCTCTTTACTAGATTCTTTAGGGATGTTCTGTCTATAGCTTTGCTGACTTGTTGGGGCGTTCCACCACTTTTGTTTAGCGACTCTGTGCGCATGGGATGCTGGTCTTTCCTTTGCAGGATTTCAGTTAGAGTTTTTAGAGCTGATCCGTTTGTTGCTCCCTCTTGGTTGGCTCGGGGTTCATCTACCTCTGGCATTTTACTCTTAGATCTCTAATGATTCCCCTTGGGCTGTCCTTTTTTATTTAAGGAACTAACTTTGGTATGGATTTATTTCTTAACTTTATCGTGGTGATCTAGACTTTAACTTTCCCTCTCTTGAGTTGAGGAGTGTGACTATATCTGAGAGAATGAGGTTACTTTTGTTGGGTTTTGGGATTTGTGCTTCACCTTAGTTTGTTTATTTGGTTCTGTTTGGCTATCTTATGACTACTACATTTAGAGCTAGTTTTGGGTTTCTTTAATTATGTGATGAGTTCTAACCGTGCGGGTTGTGCGTGGTCTTGTAAGTATGATTTTTTTATCTATCCATTCGGATTGTGTGTGGATTATGCTTTGTCAATAGCTTTCCCCCACTTAGGGTGTAGGCTTCTAGTGGTACTTTTCTATTCCTGGGGTATGCCCCTTATATTCATGTATTTTTTTTTCTTTTATGTTACAATTAATTACCGAAAAAATGCTATTATGCCACAACTTGAAGTCATTTTCATAACCACACA
The DNA here is from genome assembly GCA_034768845.1 of Heliamphora exappendiculata. NCBI lineage: Eukaryota > Viridiplantae > Streptophyta > Magnoliopsida > Ericales > Sarraceniaceae > Heliamphora > Heliamphora exappendiculata. The sequence continues at coordinate 22,447 of JAOTRH010444475.1, forward strand.
CACATTTTAACTTTTTAGAGAAGACATCCACTCATCTTTATTCTTTACCTCAAACCCACAAATCTTTTCTTTCAATCTCCCTATTTTTTTTTGACATCATATCTTATTTAACTTGTTACTTAAATTCGTTTAACTCATTACTCACTTTTATTTAATTAATCATCTTTCCCATGAGATTTTAGGTTTACCTTTATCTATTTCCATTCAAGTTCTTCCTCATTTTAATTATCGTTACATGTTCTTCCAATTCATTCATAACCCATTTGATAAAAACTTTAAAGATAATGTGAGTTCATTTTGATATCATAATTTCAAATTTTCTAACTCTCCCACTTGGTTGGTCTTCTCTTTATTCCCATCTTTTTTTTTTGGTAACTAAATATATTAAAAAAGAAAAAAAAACAAGAATATAAAGGAAATACCCCATGCCTTACAAACCACCACAAAAAACCAAAGCCAAAAGCAATAAAAAATAGGCTTCAGGCTGAACTATAACCAACCAACCACAAACAAAAAAGAAAACATGGCCTTACAAAACAAAATTTAAAGCCACAAGATTGGAGCCCACTTAATACCAAAAATACAACTTTAGACTCTGCTGGAACCAACTAAACAAAATAAACTATCTAAAAAATGTTGCCTCGACCATTACTATGAAGAAACTTAATGGGCGAGCAAATAGTTTGTCACCATTCAGAGATGAGCTTTGGTGCTATACCTAAGAATAAAGATAAAACAGAAAAAGCAAGCATCATGATCCCATAAACCTGCCCTAACAAAACCCACAAGAAATCCCTAGCACACGATGAACATACAAGGGTAAATAAAGCTATCGTAAGTGACGACCCGGAGGCGAAACAAGGGGAGAGCTTCTCTCTCTAGAGAAAGCTCTCCCCATGGCATTTTCATGGTGGATATGATGGATCGCTCCCATGACAATGGTGGGGTGTATCTACATTCGGGTATGCTTGTAGTTAATGTTCTCTGCTATATATGATCTATTGTTAAGCCTGGATTTAAGTTTGTTTTGAAGTTTTGGGTATGTGTTAAAATCTGGAGTTAGATATGTCTTAGCTCTCTTTGGGTTCTGTTGTGGTTCCCGGTGCCCCAGGTCTATATTAAACTCTGGGGACATGTAGCCATGGTTTGGTGTGTATCTGATGTGGTCTGTGTGAGAGATTCTTCCTTGGGTTGAAACAGTCGAGGGTTTATCTTCCTTGTTGCTATCTGGTTTTTGGACACGTCTGGGTTGATGTAATGGCGTTTCTGATCCTTTGTATAGTGATTTTGTCAGCTTTGAATGAGGCTTGTTTGTCTAATATATGGATGATATTATTCGACCTGGAGAATTTTGTTTTTGGGTTCTCATTGCTATCAATCTGGGTTTCATAGACTGAGTTCATCAGTTTGTTTGGTATTAGCGGTGGCGTTCCCAAGTTCGATACCCAGACATATCCTCCCTGGTGGCCGGCGCCGACGACGCCGATAGTTTTAGTGGATTTGTGCGTCAAAGCTTCTTCCATGGTTGGAGCTTGAACCTGGTGTTCAGTGCTGATATGGCGATGGAATATGGTCTGGTTTCGGCGGTTGAAGAGTTCGTTTGTGTGTACATGTCCGTTGATTTGGTGTTCTACACCTGCTGATTTGGTGAAGATGAGCTGCTGTACACGCGCCTCTGCGTGCGTGAGCTTGGTTTTGACGTCTCAAGGTGCAGATAATTTTGGGCAGAGCAGTCTGCATGTGCAGAAATTAGGCAGCGTGTTTTGCTTTAGCAGAGCAGTCCTGGCCCAATTTTTCTGCTGTGTGGGACCCGATTAAACCATTCAAGGATTTGAAAAACCATGGGCAGGCTCCAGTGCCGCGTGTTTGGTATAAAGTTCAGATGTACAATTTTATTTGGTGGGGCCCTGGCCAACGGGTTAATTTCAAATCAATTTCAAATGGTGGGCTTCATGAATGATGAGATAAGATAATTGTGATTAAATTTGAGTTACTGAAGTTTAAACCGTCAGCAGTTGTGAGCTATTTTTTGGGACCCACGGTTTTGGGATATGGGGCCCATGCCTCAGATTGTGATCTTCTTGTGATTTACACTTGTGAAGTGGGCCTACGAGAATTTGAGTTTTGTGGTGGGATTGCTATTCCGCGTTTCACTATAAATATATGGAATTTTTATATGAAAGAATAGATTAATTCATGTTTTGGGGATCCATGTATTGCTGTGTGTTTTGGCCCTCGTATAGTTTTTTTTTTTGTGAGCTCGGTGTCTATATTTTTCTCCTTCCTCGTCAGGAGAGTGTTTTCGCCGCACCTCGGAGTACGTTGCTTATTTGTGATGCTGTGTTTACTTTGGTAAGTCTTGAGTTGGGCTATTACTATCGGCTGTTGTTGATTCTTAATGATGGTTGTCTGGTTTAAGGATCTAACTATGGTATGGTTTTCTGCAATCATTATCTAAGGTGTTGTTGTCTATTTCTTTTTCCCCAATTGTTTGGGGAGTGTGACTATCTATGCGAGGCTGAGTTCCTTGATAGGGTTTGTGGTTTGCCATGGCATTGTTAGTTCTCTTATCCTATTTGGTTCAATAAAGGTAAATGGTAGGTGGTTTGGACTTGCTGGTGTTAGCCACTATGTTTTGTCACTTAGTGGGCTTTGATGTGAGCTAGGCCACTATTTGGCTGCATGAGTGGGCTCCACGCAAACTGTGTTATTATGATTATGTTGGGTCCTTGATTCTTTCTATTGTTAGAGCTGTTATATGGTTTGGGAGGTTCTCTTTTCTCATCTGCTTAGGCTACGCTAGCTTGGGTGCGGAGATGGGTTCGATGGCGGATTTAGTTTGGTGCTAGCCTTCTACTTCCGAGCTGAGGTTTCCCTCAGGGCTGTCTTGTCTCATGTGCCTTAGCACCGTGGTTTCATAATCTAGTTTCTCCGACCTCCGGAGCCGCTTGGGTTTTGAGGTCTTATTGGCCTTACTGTAGTTCTTTAGTAGGGCTTTTGAGGAGTTTTGGGGGGCCATGTTGGCCGTTTGTTTGGCCTTCTCTATCGCCTTTCCCATTATGAGCTTGGTGTCAATCTTATCCTCCTTCGCTCCAGGAGAGTTTTCCGTTCTCACTCAGGTGAACGTGTTTTTTCTGTGATGCTGAGCTTCTTTGGTAGGCTATGGGCTCGACTGTTACTTTCGGCTGATGCGGTCTTCTAATTATTGTTATAACAATTGTAGTTCTAGCTCTGGAAGCTGGCTCTTATGTTCAGTTGAGATAAATTACGATTATGATGATCCTCAAGGGCTTCATTGATAGAGCTGTCATATGGTCTGGGAGGTGCTCACTTCCTTAGCTACCTAGGCTACATTGGCTTGGGTGTGGTGGTGGGCCCAATGGCAGTTTTGGTTAGGGGCTGGCCTTCTGATTCCGAGCTGAGGTTCCCTTGGGCTGGCCCATCTCATACGCCTTAGCGCCGTGGTTTTGAGTACTAGCTTGCTTCGACCTCCTAAGCAGCCTGGGTTGTGACATCTTCTCAGCTATATTGTAGTTCCTTTTTTGGGCTTTAGAGGAGTCTTGGGGAGCCATGTATTGCCGTTCTCTCAGATGCTGATATTTTTCAATGATGGTTGTCTTGATTGAGGTTCTAGCTCTGGTCTGCATATTCTGCTCTCATCAACAGTGATGTTCCTGTCTCTATCCTTTCCCCCATTGGTTGGGGAGTGTGACTATTTTTGTGAGATTAGACTTACCTTGGTTTGGGTAAGTGGAATTTCTTTGTCCTTGTCAGTTCATTGATTTTAGATAGGTGTCCTATGACTACTATGTTTGTATTGTCAGTGGGTTTTGCCCATCCATGCGGGTTATGCATGGAATGTGTTTTGTTAGCTAATTTTCCTCGCTTTTATGCGGGGGTTCGATCCTTTATTTTTTAGGGCATTGGTTGTTATCTGGGGTTGACTTGGTTATAGGGAGCTTTCTCCCTTTATGTTACTGATGTATTTACCTAGGGTATGTCTTTTGTAAACATGTATTCTTTTTTTTTATGTTACAATTAATTACCAAAAAAAAAAAAAGCTATTATATAAACAAGATCCATTCCCATCGACCTGCCCAAACTTGCCGCACCAATTTGCCAGAAATTGGCCAGAGACAAACAGTCTAGTTGCAACGCACAAACACAAAAAAAAAAACCACTGACACACACACCCACAAACGAACACATTTCCTTACACAAGCCATAAAGGGAAGGCTATTTACAAGGATTGCATAACAAACCAGTGTACAAAAACATTAGCCTACAACCGGAGGATAGCAACATAGGCCAACAAAACAGTGTACAAACCCCAGACCGAATGGGCCAGAACCAAAATATAGCAAGCCACAACCACTGTCAACCCTAGTGTATAGCGATAGTAAAGCCCAATATAAGCAAATAAACAAATTACTAGAAAGGCTATGAACATCCCTCATAGCTAAGCGAAACATATGAACAAGGAGCCACCAAAACCTGTTAAGCAGGGACAGTCCCAGTTCAGGCCACAAGCCGTAGCAACCACCTACCAAATCGAAGCCAAAAAACCATCACAGTCTAGGTTTCTTCTTGCGGGGATGAGCCACCACTTGGGACCTGGTCACAGAGGGAGAAAATGAATCAATTACAACCTCACATCCCTCCTCTCAATGTGTATCACTCATTACTCTAAAGAATAAGGCAAGGTAGAAAAATGCAGTCTAAGAGTAAAATCGAGAAGTAAAAGTGTAAAATGGGAACACCTAGTGTGTGCGAAATAAGTTGCGAAAGTGTGCGATTTTTCACCAGCGCGCTAGGGTTCTTTTACTTCATTCGATTCATGGAGCGCTCACCTACGATGTTTGCGATTCCACCTAGGGCTTCTTCTCTTAGTGTGGTGGGTAGTCAGCGAACGGATTCGATGAAGGGTCTTGCGCCGTCTTTGCGCACGGATTAAAGGACTTCGCCCAAGCTCAGTGAAATTTTCTAGGAAGCAAGTCAGATTGACAATGCCCTCTCTAGTCTTGATGACATGGTGGATAAGGAGGAATGACGATATAGGGAAGGGTTAAATCCATTCAACACTGGTATGCTCTACGCCATCCGTGCTCAGTTTCGGCATTTAAAGGGTTTGGGCCCAGCTAAACAGCCACCAGCCGCCTCTATATCTAAAATCGAATGTACGAATCTCTTTGATGAGGAACCGAATATGGATCAAGATACGTTATTGTTGAGGATGGCACAACGCGATAAGGTTTTGGTTGAGAGCCAAATTGATTTGATTAAAGAGGTAATTGCTAGCAAAGAGGGAAGCATTAATCACATCTCAGAGGTGAAGGCGACCCATGGTGATTATCCAAGGGAAGGAGCAGTCGAGAAAGGTAAGGACAGTTGGTTTTCCTCAGACGAAGCGGACCATAACCATTTTGGTTGGTTTTCTGACAAGCAGGGTAACCCTGTGCATGATCCGCACTTTGTTAGGAACCCTAGAGGAAGGGGTGGTGGGCGCCCTCCTTTTCGTTATAAATGAGGACCGAGATTCGGGGGGAGGCAATCCTTTGGCTCGATCCTCCCTAATCAAACGGAACCTAGGTCATGGGCAGAGGTGGTGAAGGCAGTTCCTGTGTAGGATGGAGAAGTCGATTCAGGGGTTGCTTAAGCAGCGGATAAGGTGTTTGTTGAAAGTCCCCAACCGCGGTTTTGGCATCCCTTACCACTAGATCCTCTGGGGCTACTCTGGATTACGTGGAGGGTCTAGATTCGGAGGTGGTTGAGATTGAAAGTACTCTTATGGATGAGAAATCATGGGAAGATTGCCATGTGAGCTATTTCCTTGACACTTCTCTTGCGTTTGGTTTACTCCAAGCTACTGCTAGAACCCTATGGGATTAGGAAGGGTTAACTGAGGTTTTGGGTAACGACAGGAGATTCTTTCTCTTTCGTTTCAACTCGGTTGAGGCCATGAACTGCATTCTTGACAAGGGTCCCTGGCATTTTTCGGATAAGCTTCTCATTCTACAACATTCGAAAAAAGGTTTAAGTTTGCTAAGGAAGTTTTTTCTAAAATCCATGTATGGATTAAACTCCATGACTTACCGTTGGAATTTTGGAACTATCCTTCCTTAAGTAGAATCACAAGTGCTATAGGTGTTCCGTTGTACTTAGATCGAGCTATGGATTTCAAGCAACGTATTTCATATGCTCGGGTATGTGTCGAGATTGATGCGGGGAAACCACTTAAGCATTCTGTTCAAATTAAGTGTGAAGGATACCATTGTCGTGGGTGTGGAATACCAATGCTTGCCAGCTAGGTGCTCCCTGTGTAATGCTTTTGGCCATGATACTAAGAAGCATAAACATGCAAAATCGACGGATCAACCTGCAAAACTGATAAATCAATCTACCTGGACTCAAGTTGATAAGGGCAAGGCGATCATGGGTGGCGTCCAGGTTATCGAAGCAGTTCCATAGCCTCCATCTACTTCGTCTCTTTCCCCCTGTGAGTTGGTTCAATGTCAGAAGTCGGCTTCTAGTGCTGTCTTGGTGTCTTCCATAAATGAGGATCAAGATGCTGCAACGGTTGCTCAACAAGCCGCTCTTGTTAAAACCCCTAGCTCTGTAGAAGCTGGTCCCAGTCCAGTGGTTCGGTCTCCTACAACTAGAAGCCAATTTTCCCAGGCTTTGGAACCGGTCTTGATTGTGAGTCAAGGCACTGAACAGGAATTGTTTACTCTCGTGGAGGTGAGTGATCCAGAGGAAGTGTCCTATTCCCCTCGCGATTTAGTGGGAAGGAAGATCAATAGCAGCAAGAAGAAGAAAAAGAGGTTACTTCACTAACTTTGCTTTTATGTCTAAAATTATCTCTTGGAATATACAAGGTCTTAATAATAAAATAAAGGAAAATGAGCTTAGGAATTTTGTTAGGAGACATCAACCTAAGTTAAAGGCCATCAATGAAACTAGGGTGAAAGAGGAGAACGCTAAGTCCATTTTTGCTAAGATTTGACCTTACTATAATTTTGCTCACAACTATAATTTTAGTGATTTGGGTAGGTTGTGGGTTTGCTGGTTACCCAATTCTATTAAGGTGGATGTGATGGATGTTGGAGCTCAATGGATCTATTGTCGTGTTTGTTACCTGGAGGAGGATATGTCTTTTTGGGTTACTTTTGTATATGGCCTTAATATCCCGGGGGATAGAACCAACTTATGGAGTCAGATTATCTTACTGCTCCTGGCTTGGCAATGTCCCCTTGTCTAATTTTGGGTGACTTCAATGCTATCAAATACAAACATGAGCGTTTTAGTGGGAGTTCCAAGTGGCCAGGCCATATGGATGATCTTAACAAATGTTTTTTGAGGCTGAGCTTGATGATCTCCTTTATAGTGGCATTCAATTCACTTGGTCTAACAACCAAAGTGAAGAGAATTTTATTAAATCCAAGATTGATCGTGCTTTGGACAATGAGGGATGGGTTGTCAATTTGCCTCAAACTAGTGCTCTTTTTTACCCCCCCGGGCATCTCGGATCATGCAAGAATTGAGATTCTCCTTAATTTTGATGGGTACAAAGCTAGGAAACCCTTCAAATACTTTGATTTTTGGGCCAAAAGCCCTCAGTTTCTGCCATTGGTCAAAAGGGTCTCGTAGGAGAATATTGTCGGGTCTGAGATGTATCAAGTTACCCATAAGCTCAGACTTCTGAAAGCCCATCTTAAGAAGCTGAATAAGGAGTCTTATAGTGATTTGTCTACTAGAGTTCTGTGTCAGAAAGCTGTCCTTGAGGACTTGCAGGTTCGATTAGATAGTAGTCCTTTTGATCGTGCTTTGGCTACCCAAGAAAGAGAGGCTTATGGGTTGTATATGGAGTTGAGTCTGGCTGAGGAGATTTTTTTTGTGTGGGTAATTAGCTGAGGAGAGTTTCCTTAAGCAGAAGGCTAGAATTCAGTGGTTACTCATAGGTGACCAAAACTCTTAGTTATTTTTTAAGTCTATTAATTTCTAGCGTAATAATTCTTATTTTTTCACTTTTACTCGTGATGATGGTTCTATTTGCACTGATCGATAGGGTATATCTGATCACATTATTAGATATTATAAGGACCTTCTGGGTTCTCAGGTGTGCTCGGTGGATATCGATGTTGATGAGATTCAGAGTCTTATTCTGATTATGTTGTCCCCCAAGAGTGCCGCAAGTATGGTTAGTGAGGTTACTGATACTGAGATCAAGAGTACGATGTGGTCTCTGAAAGCTAACAAAGCCCCTGGCCCTGATGGGCTCTCAGCGGGGTTTTTTTAGGATGCTAGGGAGGTGGTGGGCCGTGATGTTACCAAATGCTTATTTGAGTCTGGTTATATGTTACGGGAAGCTAACACAACCCTTTATTGCATTGGTTCCCAAAGTCCCCAACCCATCTTCTATCAAGGAATACCATTCTATTTCTTGCTGTAACACTATCTACAAATATATCTCTAAGATCATTGCTAATAAGATTAAGGGGTGTTTGCCTGAAATTATCTCTCCATACCAGTTTGCCTTTGGATCTAGTTGTTTTGAGCTCTGGACCATACATAAGTTTTTTGGGATTTGAGATGAAGTCTGGATTTCTTTTTGAAATCGAGACGATGAAGTGTATGTCTGCCTAGGGCTGTGCTTTTCTTTGTATCACGGCTCAACGGCTATGGCGTCAAAGTCGAATGGAGAAGAAGAAGTTACACGCGTGTTGGAACAAAGCGTGGTAGCTTCCCAAAGTAGTCTGCGCGTGGATAAGCCTCTCTGTTCATCTTCTGTAGCAGGTGAGGTGGGAAAGTAACGTGGGGCGAGATTTTCTGGGGCTGATCTGTCGTTGCTTCTTTTGGCTGGCTAGGGGCCCATCTACCCATGGTACTTTACTCATAGACCTTTGATGGTTCCCTTTCGGTTGTTCTTTGGACCTGTGGTTTGATCGTTTGGGGCTATTTTGTCAGAGCCTTTATTTGGCTGTGGAGGTTTCTTTTTCTTCGCTTGCTCAGGCTACTTCAGTTTACCTGAGTGGTTAAAGGACAAGCCCCTTTGACCTCTTGAGCATGGAGGTTTGGTTATTCTCTCAGCTTTATAGAGGTTTTTAGGCAAATCTTCTTAGGTGAGTAGGTAATTTCTTAGTTGACGTTTGGAGCTTTTTGAGGAGCTGAGCTTCAGTAGGATTTTGTTATTTTGTGTTGGATGACCAGTTTTTTTTTTTTTTTTGGGTAATTGTGACTAGTTCCTTTTGCTAGATTGTTGTATATGTTGGTATTTTCTATCTATGCGAGTTGTGCATGGAATATGATTTTTTTGTTAGGTTCTCCCGTCGATTCGGCGAAGGGTTGGGCTTTCTATGTTGTATGAGATTTTCCTACTAGTTACTCATGTAATTACCTGAGGTATGTTTCTTGAAAATTTGTATTTTTTTTTTTGGTAATTAATTGTAACATAAAAAAAGAAAAAAATTAAAAATTTCCAAGGAGCATACCCTAGGTAATTACACGAATAATCAGTAAAAGGAAAAGCTCCTACAACAAAGAACACCCAA
>JAOTRH010444485.1:0-31994 GCA_034768845.1 Heliamphora exappendiculata
GTTGGGGGTTGGGGGTTGGGGGGCCCGGAGGTTATAGCCACTATCACCACCATTGCTATTCTCAATTTCATTTGCACTTGTATCATGCATCTAAAACAAAATCAAATATTACAAACAAAATTATTTTAGTAATTCACACTTGACAAAAAAATCACGCCCCCACATCGTTTTCGATGAGTAAGATATCATCTACATAAAGTATTAGAAAGATCATCATGCTTTCGTCATGCTTCTTGTACACATAGGACTCATCCGGACTTTGATACATAAGACTTTATAGCTTCATCAAAACAAGTGTTCCAAGACCTCGATGCCCGCTTAAGTCTATGAATGGATCTCTTAAGCTTACAAAACATGTGTTCCTACCCCTTTACAATGAATTCGTCTAGTTGTATAATATAGATACACTCGTCAAGATTTTCGTTAAAGAAAGCTATCTTGACGTCCATTTGCCAAATTTCGTAATCAAAATGAGCGGTAATGGATAAGAGAATTCGAATAGACTTAAGTATGGCTACCGACGAAAAGATTTTCTCATAATCGATCTATTCTTTCTGAGTGAACCCTTTAGCAACAAGCCTAACTTTGAAGATTTTAACTTTCCCATCTACTCCTCTCTTCCTCTTGTAGATCCACTTGCATCTAGTGGATTTTATCCCTTCAAGTAATTCTACAAGTTTTTAGACCTAATTTGAATATATAGATTTTATCTCTGAATTCATAGCCCTTTACCAAAGATCTGCATTTTTGTCTTGTAATGCTTCTTTATAGTTACAGGGCTCAGTATTCAGTTCTGCTGGGATCTTGTCAAACGACTCTCCCAAGAACATACACCGATTAGGTTGATGAGCAACCCTCCCACTACAACGAGGCACTACTTGTGTCTGTGTACTAGCAGTAACAGGCTGTGCAGAATCTGAACCATGTGCATTAGCACCCTGTTCTTGATTTGCACATGTCCCAACAATCCTCCCATTACGATGATGTAATAGAATATCGGTGACTTGTGGTTCCTCTTCCGTTCTACTGGTATTTTCTTTTAGTTTTTCAAGAACAATTTTGCTATTGGGCTTATGATTCATAATATAATCCTCTTTAAAAAATCGGCCATTGATGCTAACAATGACATTCTGATCCTTAGGATTATAAAATAAATCACCCTTCGTTCTCTTAGGATACCCCACAAAGAAATAGACTTCCGTCATTGGTTCCAACTTACCCGCGTTCTCTTTCAGCACATGTGTTGGACACCCCCAAATTCGAATGTGTTTCAGACTAGGTTTACGCCTGGTCCACAATTATGTGGGAGTAAAAGGTACTGACTTAGAAAGGTACCAAATTCAGAATGTAAGCTGTTGTCTCTAAAACGAATCCCCAAAACGAATCGAGTAAACCTGAATAACTCATCATGGATCTTACTATTTCCATAAGAGTCTTATTTTTTCTTTCTGTTACACCATTCTGCTGCGGAGTGTCAGGTGCAATCAACTGGGATGTAATCTCCTCTAATGATAGGTAGTTCTTAAACTCTCTAAAGAGGTATTCTTCACCACGGTCGGATCGTAGTGATTTGATACTTTTACCTAGACGCTTCTTCGCATCCGCCTTGAATTCTTTAAATTTTTCAAAACATTCAGACTTATGATGCATCAAATAAATATATCCATACCTTGAGTAGTCATCAATGAAATTGACGAGATACTCAAAGCCACCTCTAACCCGGATTGTCATAGGACCACACACATCAGAATGAGCCGGCTCTAACGGTTCTTTAGTTCTATTGTCATTGGTCGAAAATGGTCTCTTGGTCATCTTACCCTCTAAACAAGATTTGCAGACTGGAAGTGCCTCCACTTCCAATGAACTCAAGGGTGCATCTCCTACCAGTCTGTTTATTCTTTTTAGATTAATATGACCAAAACGTAAGTGCCAAAGAAACGTTTGGTTCATTAAAAAATGAAACTTTCTCTTATATGGTAAAGTATATATGTTATTCATTTCAGTTAGTTGCAGTGTATGAGAGATATGAGATACAACATACAGATTATCCACAAATGTATCAGAACAAATAAAATATTTATTTTTCTTCACAACAACTGAGTCACCAAAATGAACAGAATATTTGTCATTTATTAAACTTGAGATTGAAATTAATTTTTTTCTAATCAAAGGTACATAAAGACAATCTTTTAGATGTAGTATCCTATCTCTACTAAAACTGATAGTGATATCTCCTATTGCAACTGCTGCCACCCTTGTATTGTTGCCCATGTACAGGTAGATTTTTTTATCACTAAGCTGTCTGATTTTCTAAAACTCCTGTAAAGAATTGCAGACATGATTAGCGGCTCCCGTATCTATACACCAGGTACCAGTAGATAACACCGCTAAATATGTTTTAACAACCAGTAAACAGAAATTACCTTGTTTGTTCTACTTACTGAGAAAAATCGGACACTGCTTTTTTCAATGCCCAAACTGGTTACAGTGATAGCACTTGCCTCTTGGCTTCTTCACACCAGCTCTTGGTCCCTTAACTGCTTTTAGACTTGTGTTTTTCTGTGTCTGAATCTTTTTCTTCTTCTTACCTTTCGACTTAGAGGAAGAACCTTTCTCAGCCACATTCACAGAACCTGGTTTCCTAAGAACACCCTCGGCTACTTAAAGTTCCTTAAGAAATTCTGCCAGTGAGTAGCTGAGCTTATTCATAGAATAGTTCAGGCAGAACTACTTAAAACTTTCAGGCAGTAACTAGAGTATGATATCGACCTGAGTTTTCTCATCAATTTCAGCTCCAAGAATCTCCAGTTCATTCAGAAGACTGATCATCTTTAGATCCCTAACTGGTGTACCTTCAGCCATGCTTGCATTCATTAGAGATCTCATGGTCACCTGCCTGGCAGCACGATTTTGATCCTCAAACATTTTCTTGAGGTTCATCGTTATGTCATAGGCACTGGGCATCGCCTGATACTGATGCTGCAAAACATTTGACATTGAAGCCAAAATGTAATAGTGAGCCATTTGATTAGCTTTCGGCCAATTCTGATGGGCTTGGGTTTCCCTTTCGGTAGCCCCCTCATCAAGTACTGGTGGGCATATCTCAGTTAAAACAAACTTGTAATCCTCAACAAATAATACAATGTCCAAATTTCGTTTCTAGTTAACATGGTTTGGTCTCGTAAGTTTGTTAATGAAAGTGAGTGGTTTGAAAGCCATTTTAATTTTGAGAATCACATAATTAAAATACGTTAATTATGACGAGTAAAATTTTGAATTCATTTTAATTTAGTTACCTTTACCATTTTAAAATTAATTCGCCAGCAGTCTTGTAACTTGAGAATAACATGTCATGATAGATAGACGTCTACTATCTTTCATAAGATCAGACATGCTAATTCCTTTTAATTTTACTATCTAGGCAACTGACCATGTCAAGTAAAATTAAATAGATGATATAACTTCAGTCCAGTATATAATAGCAGTAACTCATATGGAGAGAATACTATTATATACAGCTAAGTGTTAACCATCATCTAATCCCAAATTAATCGCTTCACAATGAACCCTTTAGATGGAGAAGTGATCCACACTAATAATTATCCAGAATTATCCCTAAAGAAGGTTTGTACTGGCGATACCGCAATTAATCTATCCGATGGGGATGAAGGCCTTATTTTCAACACGCATGATTTAATTGCATTGCTTACAAACTGGTGATGGAGACCGTAAGATTTATCTGTGAATAATTTATTTTTAATACTTAGATTTTTTAAACATTTTTTTAGGGTTATAAAAATTCGTTTAATTAAAATAAATTTATTAATTTCGAACGCCACACGACCTGAAAGAATCAAATATCTTTCTATGTACACGATTTCAAATATTCTGATTTATCGAACCATCTTTTCGTATTTAAATACGTAGCAAATAAAATTTAATAAATACAGTTTTTTCTCTAACTTTTCAACTAAGGTAGTGATTAAAGACATTTATGTATTTTATTTCTTGTTTCATATTTTTTTAAAAATAATAATTTATTTCGATTAAATATATTTTATTTTATTAATTCAAAGTCTGAAATTAATTTTCACGTTTTTCTAAGATATCTGATTTAAAAAAAATCATCTTTAAATGTGATATTTTGTAAAAAATAAAATATCTAAAGTTTTTCATTTAATTAAAATTAATTAATTAAAACTTTTAATTTAATTTTTCATTACAAAATATTTTAATTAAAACTGAATTTTTAAATTAATTAAATTAGCATGAAAAATGAAACAAATATTTATCATTCACGTAGTTTATATATATATATATATATATATCAATTTTATGATCCATCTAAAATTCTAAAGAGTTTCGATCTCCTATTTTAAAAATAAACTGCAATGGTTCAATCTGTATCAGTTTCATGTATCCTGATTCAAGCCTCAAAAGTCGCCGCAGCCTATCCACTTCAAAAACCGCTGCTTGTGGAAAACCTGTGTTGGATTTTTCACCGAAAGTGTTGGCGACAAACATGGATTTGCACCGCCGAACATGGATTTTCCCCGAACATGGATTTTCCCCGAATAGTGTGCAAATCCACCGCCACTGGAAATCGCTGGAATTGCGCTGTTAGAAAACTGCTGCTGATTGCTCCGTTTGGAATTGCGCTGAAACAGTTTAGAAATTTGCGCCGAAACTTGCGCCACAATTTGCTTTAGAAATCGGCGGCTGTTTGTTTGCTCATAGCGCCGAAACAGTTTGGAATTGTCGCTTGATTAAGGCAGCGTTTGGCAGCTTTTCACTTCTGTTTTGGTTGAAAACCGCTGCTGTGTTTCAGAACCCGGGTCACGCGAAAGCTCACCAAAACACCCATTTAATGAAAATAGGTTTCACGGTGAGAAATCATATATAACATTTGAATAATATTCCAACAGTTGAACTCTCATAAGACTGTAAACGTGCATTCTCATACATGAATAAGTACATCGTCAAGGGCATACAAACCCGCCTTTTGAAACAGGCATCACATGTCAAAGGTACATGTACAAAACAGGAGAAACTACATCTAGTCCTTCCGTCTCAACGGGCATCTAGGTTATCTCCTTACGTCTACCTGAAAAAGTTTTCAGAAAATTCCACCACGTGAGCTGAAACCCAATAGAAACAGATTATAAAACTGTAAAGTAGGATATGCAATCATATGGTGGGAGTTAGCTCGACCACAAAAGCCAAAACAATTTCCTCACAAAAATCACCAGTTTTCCATCTGAAAACTATCATTTTCATCTTTGAAACTGTGCATATAAACTTGAGAGTTATCATGCCATAATTAAGGGGAAGTAGTAAAATAACATTCTCCACTCGGGACAATCAACCGAGGAGACCAAGTAAATAAGATCCTATGTACCAACTCTGCCATACAAGACAAGGTAACTGCTATAGACTCCTGCCCATTATCCTAGTCCTGAACCTCTGAAGATCAGCTAGATAATGACAAGTTCTATACGAAGCTACGACAATGTAATCACTTAGTTTACGGGACTTCCCCCGAAGGTACTAAGCACCTAGAAACCACTTAGTTTTCGGGACCACAGCCCGAGGGCACTAAGCACCAAACCACCTCGTTTACGGGGACTAACCCGAACGACCGTAGGTACCTATGTTGCGCACGTTTTTGGACTTTCACCAAGGAGCAATGAAAGCCTACTCACAAACCCATTGTCCCAGTACATCTATGGATAACAGTTCAAATCAACCCATATGCAGATATACGACACATGTATATATATATAAGATCCCATCCATGAACCATGGAGATCAAACCAAAACATGTAAACACATGTTTCATCAAAATGTTTTAGAAGTTGAGACTCAACCCCACAGGCCAGCTCCAAACCTTCAACAAACATGTTTCTCTAAAGTTTTCATAAACACTCCTTTTCCAAACCAACCATTTGAAAATCAACCTCCACAATGCGAGATTTCACAAATCTATCGCTTTTAAAACCATCCGAGGAAAGTGAGGTAAGCTAAAACACAATCACCGAACCACCAAAACAACACCCTCAGCCCTCACAGGAATTCAGTCAACTGGCCCAAGCCCCCAGCCGACTGAAATAGGTCACTGGAAAAAGGAACCAAAACAGAAAGAACTTCAGTCAGTTGACCCCCCATGTTTAGTCGACTGAACGCACCAAAAGATGATCCAGTCGACTGAACATAGGGGTCCAGTCGACTGAACCAGCTCAGAAAATGTTTTTCGCTACGGGTTCACTGATTTTGTGCTTCCAAACCTCAAATCAAACCTTCAAACTCCTGTATTTGATACCCACAAGGATATGTAAGCCCAAGCTTTCCATAAAGCCACGAAAGAAACTCTCAAAACACGATTTCATCCACCTGAACGCCGAAAAACGGTTTTAACCCAAAACTGGATCTAAAACACAAATTATCTTTTCATGCATTTTTAAAACGGTAACACAACACAAGATTGCATATATATCCCTTATGCAACAGTAGAATCTGAAATCCTACTTTGTTGGGTCAAAAATCTGATGCCTCGATCCACGTGCAAAATTGAGTTTCGCTATAATCAAATTCTGACTTAATGGATGCGAAGCCCTCGATGCCGATACTAAAGATCAGCAGTTGGTCCGTCAAAACCAAGCCCCGGGCCTCCGAGAAGCTAGAGAGAAGGCAGAGAGAATTTGGAGAAAATTTAGGAGTTAAGTTTTCAAAATATATTTTTAGAAAATATCTAAGTTCCGATATTTATAAGCCCCCAAAATATTTTTTTTTGAAATTTTAAAATTCGCACCGTAACTCCCTTTAACCCTGGGAACCAACCCCGCATACTCAGATAAATATAAATATGCATCAAAACGAGTAAATCATACACCGAAGAAATATATAAGCAAAATACCTCATATACATGTAAGTCTAAAAAAGAGACGAGTTCGGGTCTCACAACTCTTCCCCCCTTAAGAAATTTCGTCTCCAAAATTCACTACAAGGTTACAAAAGGAAAAGCTCTGGGTATCTAGCACGCATCTCAGATTTTAGCTCCCATGTAGCCTCTTAAATCCCGTGATGAAGGCATAAGACCTTGACATAAGCAATGGTTCTGCCCCACAACACTTGCTCCTTTGTATCCAGAACCTTCACCGGACGCTCCTCATAAGTGGCATCCTCATTGATCTGCAGCTCAGCCCAATCTAACACATGTGAAGGATCAGGCTCGTACCTCCGAAGCATGGAAACGTGAAATACGTTGTGCGCAGATGCTAACTGAGGTGGCAAAGCCAAACAATAAGCAACCTCTCCAACCCTATTAAGGATCTCAAATGGTTCAATGAAGCGCGGTGATAGCTTCCCGCTACGATCAAACCTCATCAAACCTCTACGTGGCGAGACCTTCAGAAACACATGATCTCCCATTGCAAACTCCAAAGGCCGTCTCCTCTGATCTGCATAACTCTTCTGGCGACTCTGTACTATTAGTAGGTGCTGACGAATCACAGCAACCTTGTCCGTCGTCTCTCTCACCATGTCAGGTCCCAAGACTGTGGCCTCTTCCACATCAGTCCAACACACGGGCGATCTATATGGTCTACATACAAAGCCTTATACGGTGCCATCCCAATACTGGACTGATAGTTGTTGTTGTATGCAAACTCTGCCAATGGTAGAAGATCCTCCCACGAACCTCTGAAATCGAGAACACAAAACCTTAGCATATCCTCCAAAATCTGTATAGTCCTCTCAGACTGACCATCCGTCTGGGGTGAAAGGCAGTACTGAACATCAAGTTGGTTCCCAAGGCCTTCTGAAGACTCTGCCAAAAGCGCAATGTAAAGCGAGGACCTCGGTCCGAAACAATAGATACTGGCACTCCGTGCAATCTGACTATCTCTCTGACGTACAAGCTACTCAGTCGTTCCACTGAATCCCTCACTCAGATGGGGAGAAAGTGTGAAGACTTTGTCAACCTATCAACCACAACCCACACGGCGCCGTATCCCCTAGGTGACCGAGGAAGTCCCGACACAAAGTCAATCGTGACATGCTCCCACTTCTACTCTGATATAGGCAACGACTGTAGCAATCCTGCCGTCTCTGATGTTCCGCCTTTACCGGCTGACAGGTGAGACATCAAAAAACAAACTGAATCACATCTCGCTTCATCCTTGTCCAATAAAACTGACGACGTAATTCATGGTACATTTTCGTGCCTCCTGGATGCACGGCAAGACGAGAATGATGACACTCACGTAATAGATCAGCTCGGCATGACTTTAGTACAAACAACCTACCTGCCAACCTCAGAGTCTGATCGAAACCCACAATCCAGCCTGCTGTATCCTCGCCACTAGCAGTGCGGTCTCGTATCATCTGAGCCTCCTGGTCTGCCTACTAGACCTCTAGCACACGTGCTATCAACGCTGGTCGAGCAACTACAGAAAACAAGGTGGCACCCGTCTCAATCTCCCTGAGGCACAAATCAAACTCTCTAACATTTGCAAGCATGTCCCACTCACGTATAGCCACAGAAGCTAACGACTTGTGAGATCTCCTATTGAGCACGTCTGCCACAACATTGGCCTTCCCTGGATGATACTGCAAATCAAAATCATAATCCTCTAACAGCTCCATCCACCCCCGTTGACGCAAGTTCAGGTCTTTCTACGAAAATAAGTATTTTAAGCTCTTGTGATCGGAGAAAATCTCGAAATGCTCACCATACAAGTAGTGACGCCATGTCTTTAGGGCGAAGACCACAGTTGTCAACTCCAAATCATGCGTAGGATAGTTCCTCTCACGCGTCTTCAGCTGCCGAGAACCATAAGCTATAACCTTAGGCCCCTACATCAAAACACATCTAAGACCGTCATGTGATGCACCGCAATACACCGTATACCCCAAGCCTCGCTCTAGAATGACCAACACTGGCAAACTAGTCAACTTTGTCTTCAGCTCCTGGAAAGCTGACTCACAGGACTCACTCCACACAAACACAACTCCCTTTCGCGTCAAACGTGTCATCGACGCTGCAAGTCTAGCAAAGTCCTTCACGAACCGTCTGTAGTAGCCTGCCAAACCCAAAAAATTGTGAATCTCAAAGACACACTTCGGTCGCTCCCAACCTGTCACAGCATCAGTCTTTGATGAATCCACAGCTACCCTGTCTGTTGACACTACGTGCCCCAAACATCTCACCTCCAACATCCAAACTCACACTTCCCGAACTTCGCGTACAAGCGATGCTCCCTCAAAGTCTGTAGCACGATCCGCAGGTGATCCTCATGAACCTCCCTAGTGGGTGAATATATCATAATATCATTCAAAAACACCACTACAAAATTGTCCAGGTAAGGATGGAAGATCCGGTTCATCAAACTCATGAACGTAGCAGGCACATTCAACAGACCGAACGGCATAACCAGAAACTCATAGTGACCATAGCAAGTCCAGAAGGCAGTCTTCGCTATGTCCTCGTCCCTAATCCTCAGCTAGTGATATCCTGACCTCAAGTCAATCTTCGAGAAGCAGCTCGAGCCCCTCAGCTGATCAAACAAGTCATCTATCCTCGGCATTGGATACTTGTCACCTGGTTCAGCTTCCTGTAATCAATACACAGATGCAAGGATCCATCCTTCTTCTTTGCAAAAAGAGCAGGAGCTCCCCACGGCAAAGTACTCGGACGTATAAACCCTCTGTCTAGAAACTCCTGTAACTGCACATTGAGTTCACGCAACTCAGCGGGTGCAAAATGATAAGACGGTATAGATATGGGAGTAGCTCCGGGAACTAGATCAACAGAGAACTCCACCTCACGGCTCAGTGGCAACTCAAACAGATCATCAGGAAAAACATCAAGGTAGTCGCACACCACTGGAGGTAACTCTCCTCGAACCCCAACCTCCTCATCTAACATGAGAGTTGGGAAAAGGAAACCCAGGTTGCCCTGGTTCCGCACATCGCTGAGTGTAGACATCAAACCCTCATCTCGGTCTCCCACAAAACAAAAGCAATCTCCCGTAGGGGTACAAATCGTCACCCTCCGTCGATCGCAATCGATGAAGGTACGATAGGTGGTCATCCAGTCCATCCCTAGGATGACATCGAACGCGGTCATGTCTAGGATAACAAGGTCGAACTCTATATAATGACCGGAGACCTCCAACACACAGAATCTACAGATAAGGCTCAACTTCACACTCCCACTCACCGAGGTCTCTACACACAAGGTACTACCCAACCAGTCCATCTCTAACCCCAAAGTAGATGCAAAAGAAGCAGATATGAACGAACGTGATGCTCCTGTGTCGATAAGAACATTGGCCCATGATCTGAAGACTAGAAGAATACCTCTGATCACGGAGGTGGTAGCAGCAGCATCGGGCATGACCGGTGCTCTGGAAGGACTGGGCTCTGCAAGAACATAAGCTCTGGTCGGTTTGCTGCTGCTCTGCACTGCCGACTGCCTGCCCGACTGCACTGAAGCTCCTCCCTTTGCAAATCAGGATGTCTGAGCTCTAGGCTGTGAATACATCTATCTCCCCTGGCCTGATGGAACAGCTGGTGCTCTTGCTGTGCTCTGAATGCTCCCACCTCTGGGGCAGTCCCTCCGGATGTGTCCTGACTGACCGCACTCGAAACATATCACTGGCCCCCTCCCCTATGCCTACGACTGTGCCTAAACAGGCGCTGCACTCCGGCACTCTGCTGCACGATGTCCTGGCCGCTGGCATCTATGACAATGCGCCCTCTAATCTGACCTTCCTGTTGAAGCTACGGGAGGCGTGGATGCAGAAGACTGGGGCAGATACAACCCCACTGGATGCGAGCTCGGACCAGATGTTCGTTGACGCTTGTCCCTGCGTCCCTGGTCCTGTGTGCGTCCCCTACTTTGTTGTCCCTAACTGTCTCTGTCTCGGCGCATCTCATTTAGAGTATCTTCCACCTTCATGGCGGTCTCCACTAACTCTGTAAAAACCTGCAGTATGAGTGCGGACACTCTGTCTCGGATAGCGGGTCTCAAACCCCTCTCGAACTGATTCGCACGGAACTCATCAGTAGGCACAATCTCCTGTGCAAATCTAGATAGGCTAGTAAACTCCGCCCTGCACTCAAGCACTGTCATTATCCCATGTGTCAGAAACAGGAAGTCCTTTCTGTAGCGATCCCTCAGAGTCGCGGGAAAGTATTTCTCCAGAAATACCTTCGTGAATGCATCCCAGGTGCCTGCCACAGTGGTCTTGGTGAACTTCCACAACATGTGAGCACTCCTTCTCAGCTGGAAGGCAGTACATACAACCCTCAGATCATCTTCCTCAATCTAAAGCGAATCCAGGATCCTAGTAACCAGCTCCAGCCACATAGTGGCAACCGTGAGATTGGGATCCCCAGAAAAGGTAGAAGGGTCCAGACGGCGAAACTCGCACATCGCAACCGTCGCCCTCGGCTCGAGTACACTCTCCTTACTCATAGTGGCCACAGCCAGTTGCCAGATGGAGTTGACCATCTCATGCAACAGATCTCCCTCAGCAATAGGTCCTTGTGGTGCATTAGCATCCCCAATATCTAGGGCTGGAACGTCCCTTCGGCCAGAACCACGGCCACGACCTCGACCACGGTATAGACACGCTGATTTGACCCCAACCAATCTTAGGTGAATCCGATGATGAAAACAGGTAAAATATGTGCTTCAGTTCAATCCCCAGGAAGTGATCCAAGCTCAAAATTTGAACCTTAACCATCAAAAACCTTCAAAACTAGTAACTTGTTGTCCAAGCAATTCCCAAACATGGCGATCACCAACTTTATTGTGGCGACCGTCAATAGAGCCTTATGGAACCTTTTCCAAAATGGCGACCGCCAACTCACATTGTGGCGGCCGCCAACTCCAAATGGCATGACATGTCTAAAAACGTGTAAGCATCTTATTGGTGAAAGAATTCTATAAATACCGTACACCAACGTACGTTTTCAGTACGAATTTTGAGTAAGAGAGATTCTGTCAATATACCGAGTGATTCTGAGCCCCGACACCGAAGCCTTGCCGAGATACCGAGTCCCAAACCTCTAATACCTCCATTTGAAGCCTTAACTTGGAATCACCACCCGAGGATTGAGGCACATTCCCCAATTTGAGAATTCCACGATTCAGGTACCTTGTTTGGATCCACGGTCCATCTAACTCTGTTTCCGCTCTTTTGGAGTGACACAGTTACTTTAATTGCTCTAACTTTATTATTTCCTTTATTGCTTATAGTTATTTTATTTATGTTTAAGTTCAATTTTTAGTTTATTTAGTTTGTGTTTTAGTTCTTTATTCATCTGCATTAAGCTTATTAAATCATTAAATGGTGCAAACATATTTTGACAATTACAACTTAATAATATTGTTAATTGTTATAATAATGCACCTACATTAATGTGAATGTAGTAATTAATATTATATTTCACATTTAAGTTAAATGGCTATTTTTAATTTTTTTTATCTTTCTAGTATTAATTTAGTTGTCTTTACTAGCATTCATTTTCACTCTCTCTTCTTTTTTTTACATTAATGTCATTTCTTTTATTAGCATTAATTTAATTTTTTTAACATTTATTTTATTTTCTTTAGTTGTTTTAATTTATTCTTAATGGTAATCTGGTTCATTTTCTTTTCTTGTAATATTAGTGTTCCATTTTATTTTTGATTTAGTATTTTTTTTCTAGCATTCATTTTTCTTTCAATGTTAGCTTAATATTCCTTCATTAGTCTTTATTTTTTATTTTTCTTTTCTTTTCTAGTAGTGTAATCTTCTCTTTCTAGCATCTTTTTTTCTTTTCTTTCTTACAATGTAATTTTTAGTTTCTTTTATCTTCTTTTTCTCTTAATGTAGCTTTAATTTTTCTTTTAATGTTCTATTTTATTTTCCTTTTAGATTAGTGTCTCTTTTATAGCTTTTATTTTCTATTTCTTTTATTTTTATTTCAATAGTAATGTAATCGCTTTTTTGTATTTTATTTTTCTTCTCTGTAGTTTTATTCACCTCATAATGTATTACTTTAATTTCTTTAATTTTATCATTAGCTTTAATCTACTTGTAAAATTTTATTTAACATTTCTTTTCTCTTAGTATTAGTACTTATAAAATTCTATTTTTATTTTTTATTTATAACTTTATTTTCTTTTATTTTTATTCTTCTCTATTTTCATCAAACTCAAAAATTATAAAAAGGTTCTCAAGCTATCTTAATTAGTATTTCTTTTCTTTAGTAGTGTTTATTTTACAAAGTTCTATCCGCTTTTTCTCTTTTTCTTATCATCATAATATTTTTTTCCTCTTTTATTTTGTTAGAACCAAAAAATCAAAAAAAAGATCTTTAAGTTAATTCTTATCTTTAAGTAGTCCGTAATTCTCTCTTAAAAAAATATTCTATTATTTTTTTCTTTCATTTTCTTCTCTTTTATTCTCTTTTATAATGTAAAATGTTAATAGCTAAATTTTCTTAATATTTTTTTCTTCTTTTCTTCTATTAACAACAAAAAGCACAAAAATATAAAGATACTCTTTAATGCTATTTTATTCTCATTATTTTCATCTTTTGTGTAATAATTAGATTTTTTTCTTAATAGCATTTTCTACCATTCATACTTTGCCAAACTTTTTTCATTTGAATCTTTAAATTCTCTTTTGCTACAAAATTCTTATTTTAAATTTTTTGTTAGATAGGCTTTCTTTTAATATAGCATTTTTCTCTTTTATTCATTTCTTATTTTACATCTCTTATTTCTTTATTGATTCTTCATATTAATGTTAACCTAGTTAACTTTGGTAAAATACAAGTTTTAGTTTCTTTATTTGAAAGTACATTTATGATAATTTAATTTTTTTTCTTTCGTAGCAAATTCATGTTTAAGTAGTTTTGTCAATTTTTAGCATATTTTTATTCTTTTAACCAAATCATGTTAGTTTATATTGTTGTAATATTATTGCATGTGGGTATTTGTTTCATATATCTTTTAGATAGAAATTGCATGTCATAGGACTTAGGAATTAGTCCCTTTATTTGTTCAAACATAGAGTGTTATGTACATATTTTATGTATTTTGTATACTTAATTTTAAATGTTCTCTCTTCACCCCCATTTTTTTATTTGTATGCATTTGAAAAATTATATTAAAGAACCAATGATGATCAGTAGAGGACAACCTTACGGTTGGACGAACGGGATGCCTAACACCTTCCTCGATTCGTACTTTCGCCCTTGAACCCTCTTTCTCTGGTTAATGTTTTAAAGATCAGTAGCCGATTTTGTTTTTCTTAGTTTTTCTCAAAGACTAAGTGGCGACCCCATTTTTAACAAAAAGATATTTTTAAATTTTGGTTTTCAATGTGTTAAAATATTTTTCAAAACATCTTTTGAATTTTTTATTTTTGAACATTTTTCAAAATGACCCCAAATTTCAACGCCACAGTATTTTCTGGCGACTCTACTGGGAACTGATTTTCAAAATCAAATAAGAGGGTTAGACTTGAAAACATCATTGGTTCTTAATCAGAATTTCTCATTTGCATTTTTGCATGCATTTGCATTGTTCTTCAAACCTCCCTGCCTGGTCGACCTGATGCCCTGAACGTTAATCCGTTTCGGGAATTGTTTGGGAGACGGACAACTCTTGCTAACTGTACGCTATCATAGGTGCAGTAAAAGAGTTCGGACGTACTGTTTAACCATGTTCTGCATGGGAGGTATATACCCGGCTCTATTCAGAAGGTACCATTTTCAACTAATCAAATCGACCTTTTGCATATAGTGAACTTAGAACCCCCCAATTAGATGTTGCTAACCTTAGTAGGATTACGTATTTTTTTTATTGTATGTTTTGATTGTATAATGTCAGGATTGTTTATTCGGATTAGATTAGTTTTTCCTCGGGTTCGGCTCGAATTCTTTGTTATCCTTTGATTAGATTAAGTTTTTTGCCTTCGGGTTCTTACCTGGGTTTCTCAATCTTCACCACAATCGATTTTTGACACCATAGTTTTCTTCCTGAGGTCATGTCCGTGTTTTGTTTTAACATCTCTAGGGTAGTTTCTCCCCCTTCTGAATTCCTTTTGACTTGCTAAATTTATATCCCATTTTGTCTAGGCTTGCTTTGTTCAAAATTCTTTTCTTTCGACCTATGTGAGAAAGTTTTGTTTTTCTACTGGTATGCTGCCAGTTTTTCTTTAAGAATCATAGGTCAAATCAGTCCCTTGAGGATTAGAATAGTCTCCTTGCCAGAATGCTGTCTGCTTAGACAAAACCTTTCGAGTTCGGTTGACCTATCCCCTTTAGTTCTCATTTGGGGTTTTCAGATGTTCAGATGCTATGCTGGTAAGAACCCGACATGGGTGTTATTTCAGTTTCAGCTATTTTGGGGTATCTAGGAGATTTGCTACCTGTTGTCTAAACTCTTTCAAAAAATGTCTGAAATTGGTCATTCTGCTTGTGGGATCCAGGTTACTTTGCGAGAATACCATTGGGCCAAAAAAAGTACAGTCAATACGTGTCTGGAAAAAATCAGTGACAGGAAAACTTTGTAGGATATCTGAACGGCCGACTGAGTCAGCTGAAATGGCAGAAAATTAGATGAATCTAGCAGCCCTAATGAGGGAAATTACTGATATACAAAGAGCGCCATAGAGCAACAGATTCAGGCTCAAGTACAATGTCAGGCACAGATTTGGGAAATTCAGGCCCGTATCCCTATTGCGAATGGACAACCAGATGAGAAAAGTGAGAATGGAGAAGCCTTTTGGGATGACAATCAAGTCCCTGATGGACCACAAGTTGTCCCACCGCCACCACAGAACCCTCGTCAGGTAATGATTGAGAAGGAAAACACTGCGCAGTTTAAAGAATTTACACTAATTGAGAAGATCGACAGGATGGAAAAGGTCCTCAGAAAAGCCAAGGGAGTTGAGAAATACATGCTCGATGTAGGGGGACTCTGCATGTTCCCAGATGCGAAGTTGTCGAAAAAATTTAAAATGCCAGACATGGAAAAATTTGTTGGAACCGGAGATCTCATAATTCATCTCCGAATGTACGTCGGTACCTTATCGCAAATGGGGATTGACGAGAGTTCTTCTTGTCACCCCCGATGATTCACATGTTCCGTTGTCCCTAAAACTTAATTTTGAAGTCACCAACACAATCATGCCGAGTATGAAGCGTGTTTAGCAGTGTTGGAGGCAGCCTTAGAACTAGGGGCACAAAAATTGAAAGTCATCAGACAATCAGCACTAGTAGTTTCGCAAGTAAGAGGAGAATGGAAGGTAAGAGATTTAACCTTAATTCTCTACCATCAAGAGCTGGAGAAGCTAATACCGTGCTTTGAATCAGTAATCTTTACTCATGTGCCGAGACTACAGAACAAGTTCGCCTATGCACTAGCCACCCTAGCATCCATGATTGACATACCACCCGAAGTGCGGATGAGACCTCTGATAATAGAGCAGAAAAGAAAGCGTGCATATGAGATGACAACTGTTATTGAAGAAGGCACTGACGGCCTCCCATGGTATTTTGACATTAAGAACTTCATAGAGAAAGGAGAATATCCCAAGTTGGCCAGCAAAAAGGACAATAGGGCAATACGACGACTATCTGCGCAGTTTATCATTTGTGGTGGTAGACTATACAAACGAGGATATTCTGGGGTCAACAAGCTGTGTGCAAACACTGAAGAAGGCCAAGAGCTGATGAAAGAGATACACGCCGGAGTCTGTGGGCCGCACATGAGTGGTAATATGTTAGCCAAGAAGATCGTATGACAAGGATACTTTTGGATGACAATGGAGACGAATTGTATACAGTTTGTGCGGAGGTGCCATAAGTGTCAGATTGACACAAACCTCATGCACGTCCCCCCGTCTCAATTGTACAACCTGGCGTCACCATGGCCATTTTCAGTATGGGGCATCGATGTGATTGGCAGAGTAACACCAAAGGTATCTAATGGACACGAGTTTATCTTAGTGTCCATTGATTATTTCACCAAGTGGGTAGAAGCTGCTTTCTACTCGGTGTTAAAATCCTCCCATGTTGCCAGATTCATCAAGCAAAATATCATCTGTCAGTACAGAGCTCCCAATGAGGTCATCTCGGATAATGGCTCACATTTCCAAGGGGAAGTCTTGGACCTTTTCAAAGAATACCGAATAGTGGCTCATAAGTCCTCGCCATATCGATCGCAAACCAACCGAGCAGTCGAGACAGCAAACAAGAACATCAAGAAAATTCTACAAAAGACAATCAACTGGCACAAAGATTGGCCGGAGCATCTACCATTTTCACTTTGGGGATACCGAACGTCGATCAGAACTTCAACCGGATCTACGCTATACTTTTTAGTATACGGGATGGAAGCCGTCCTTCCCATTGAGCTGGAAGTTCCTTCGCTAAAGGTAATGGCCGAGGCCAGTATTTTAGAAACAGAATGGCAGAGGAACCGGATGGAAGAATTGCTCTTGTTCGATGAAAGAAGGCTCCAAGCTCTATTTCATGTACAAGGTTACCAAAGGAGGATAGCTCGAGCGTTCAATAAGAAGGTCAAGACTCGAGATCTTAGGAATATGGTTCTTAAGGAAATCAAAGCTCCTATCTTCGACCCTAGGGGCAAATTTAAA
Source organism: Heliamphora exappendiculata (assembly GCA_034768845.1). NCBI lineage: Eukaryota > Viridiplantae > Streptophyta > Magnoliopsida > Ericales > Sarraceniaceae > Heliamphora > Heliamphora exappendiculata. Next base: position 17,664 of record JAOTRH010444485.1, read on the forward strand.
CTAAACTGGTCCGGACCGTTTCTCATCAAAACCATCATGACCGGTGGTGCAGTCATAATCATGGATTTGGATGGCAATGAATTCTCCACCCCAGTTAACCTTGATCAACGCAAAAAGTACTATCCCTGAGGTAAAAAATAAAGATAAAATAGAAGCTCGCTGAGTTGAAAATCGAAAAGAAAATTCGGGCAGAAGTCAGAGAAGCCTGCAAGACCGAAAATCCAAAAGGGCGACCTTGATAAAAGTTAGGGCATTATAAAAGGAAAGCGTCAACACCCGAGTAAAAATCGAGCCCGAACTACATTATGGCCTGATTCCATCTTTTTGGGATACGTAGGCAGCTTCTTTTAAAGAAGTCCGACCACTTTTTTTGTATTCAACTATCTTTGAATCTGAATAAGACCAATACAAATTAATTTCTGGATTTTAACAATAAAGTCATTAAAATTTTGGATAAATTTAAACTACCTTGAACACAAAGTGAGAGTTTGTCATTACTTCGATCAGAGTTACAAAGTTTTGAATATAAAATAATGGGCACGCGAGTCCAAAACTCTACAAAAAAAATTAAATAAATAAATAAATAAAGGAGAAACTATGAAATTTTCGAAACAAAGCAAGATGCCTCAAGTTCTCCGTATTTTTGCTTCTTATTTTTCTTCTTCTTTGTCTTTTTTTTTCCTATCTTGTGTCAGCCAAGTCTTGTATTCAGCTGAAAGATTGGTACATTACAATTCCTGCATCTCCATACGTGAATGGGAAGGCCAGGTATCCCGATATTGTGCTAGAAAAGGAGCCCGCAATGCGGAGGAAAACAAACGGCCTCGAATACCGGGAAATATGATCTCACTCTGCCCGAACTGCCGCATGATCCTATAAGGGTAGTAGAAAGTAGTCTGGCACAGACCAACAAGCATCACACCAGAATGATCCATAGTGGTCAGAGTCATAGCAGGAATCCGCCACGAAAGGCACTGCCAGGTAATGTCTGAACATGTCAGAGAAGAAAGATATTGTCGCCAAGATGCCTCAGTGTCACATATCTGATAACGCGAGCGGTAAAGAAAAGCAGCAGCATTGTGCTTGTCAGTGGGAGGCTTTTACACAAGGTTTACCTTCTCCATCAGCCAGATCTGTAGCAAGGGTTAGAGCAGTATTAGAAAAGCTTTGCAGTGTGACAGAGAACTTGATACAGGGAAAGATGTTACGCTCACTTGGAGAAGTAAAGGGCTGCCAACAAAGGAGGTGGTCTCGCCATGATAAATAGCGTCCAAACCCAATAGTGTCTCATCAAGAACAAGGGACACAAAGTCTTTTCCTGTCAACATTTGGCCAGCAATGACAACCAGGGCACAACTAACCCGCCCATTAGGAGGGACGAGGAGATACTGGGCGAGGAGGCAGAAGCAAAGTGCGTAACGACGACACAGCTGACAGTCGATATCGCTAAGGTCACTAGTATGATGAAACCTCTCAATAAGCCACGGGATGTCGAGACAGTCACCCGAGGTTAGAAGAGAAGCCTCCATCCTGAAAAAGCCACAAAATTGCATCACTTGCTGCCGAACTGGGAGAAAAGGGGTAGGAACGACAATAGAACTCCGTGGAGCCAAGTCTAAAATGGCAGCAAACTCCTCCATAGTGGGGCAGAGTTCTTCAAGTCTAAACCGAAAGATGTGGGACTGTGGATCCCATAGTTGAACAGCGGCCTTCAGCAATGGTTCGTCTATCTCCACAGTCATAAGACGAAACAAGGAGTTGATCCTAAAAGAAACAAAGTTCAGACATTCAATGTGGGAGAATGCCTCAATCCAAGAAGAAAGTGGGGTAGCCACCTGAGTTTGAGCAGCAGAAAAGGGGAGTTTTCAGGGCCGTATTTATAAGGAAGAAAAGGCAGAAAATCAAAAATTCGGCAAAAGGCACATACATTGTGGCGACCGCCACCTTAGTGTTGGCGACCGCCAACTCGAAAAAGCACAGTATAGTGACATCATTATTTTAACCAGGAAGCTGCCATGTTGGAAGTGGTAACCGCCATGTTTAAAGTAGAAATCGCCATGTCTATTGTAGCGGCCACCATGGCGGGTGTATTCAGTTTACAATTATTATGGCTTGTGTAAAATGTTGACATTTGCATGGTACATACGAAACAGTGCGAGCAGTAAATAAAGAATCACACAGATGCATAAAAAGTAATATGATATAAGATTTGGCACCCAGGCCCAATAAACTGTAAGCTGGGGCACGAAGGCCCATGGATCAAATAAAAATGTAAGAATGTGTCAAGCTGGGGGATGCAAACCCGTCAAAAACAAGTAACTTAGAAAATAAACTGGGGAAGGGGAAGCACTCTCTCAAGCGTGCCTCGAGCGGACTCGACGGGAGAAAGGGCCGGCTTCGTCTGAGCTGACGTCATCAAAAAGTCACTCGATAATATCATCACCATCATCACTGCCGGAGGAAAAGGATATGACTCTGGAATGGCTCCTGGCAGATGAGACGGATCCTCTCGATCGAGCCCTAGAAGAAGCAGCGTGAGACCCACGGCCTCTAGCAGGGGCTGGGGCAGGACCTAGAGCCTGTGGAGGCACAACACCGGCAACCGGAGCTGGAGGATGTTAAAAGAAAAGCAAGACTCATAACAAAAATAAAAGGCAGCAAAATGTGGAAAAAAACTAAAAAGGAATGCATGAGCTACTTACAACAGCTACTGGCGTGAAAGTAATGCTGGCCGCCCGCATAGAGGCATCCATTTTCCGGACCATCACTCTCAGGCCAGTGACCATCAGCATTGTCCGATCCACCCATGCCTGATTAAAGTACAAAAAGAAGAAGAGGAAGTCATCCAGACGAATGAAGTAGGAAATGAAAGGAAGGAGTAAGGAAAAGGAAATACCTGGCCAATCTCTGCTCTGAACTCAGAAACTAGCAGGACTGTAACAGGAAGGGAGAGAGTGAAGCCATAGGCCACGGTCTGGATCTCCCAAGGGATCTCCGGACCTGTCACTCCTCAAGCTCTAGCTCCAGGGCCAGCAGCTCCAGCTCCAGCAGCAGCTCCACCAACAGCAACTCTAGCACCAGCACCGGCATCTGCTACCTCCGGTGCTAGTCCTCTCCTCCTACCGCCAGGGCTAGCCGGGTTAGGACCTAGGGGACCCATCAGGTGATCCCGGGCCCAGGCTGCATAATCCCCCTCCGCTACCAACAGCTTCGAGACCGGGGTCCCCACCGTCTCCAGCAGTAAGTCGACACGGCCTATGTGATCTGTCCGACGCATGCAGGCTGGAGGAACCACCGGTATGTGAAAATGATCCAGGCTGAGCGACTGGCGGACCACCCGCTCTCTTAGATAATACTCCCTACCGAATGGACCCTCTAGTAGGATCCGTCTCGCAGCAGTGTCACGGCTGCGCATCAGATCTGTGTCGGCCCAATCCTCTACTCCCCTCCAGACATCCCAGTGGACCTGCAGGTATAGTACTATGCAATAAACGGTAAATAGCAAACAATTAGTATACAGTACAGTACAGTGAACAGGAACGGTGATCAGTATACAGTATAGTACAATGAACAGGAACAGTGATCAGTTTACAAAATAGTGAACAGGAACAGTGATCAGTATACAATGTAGTGAGCAGTCGTGAACAGGATGCGATACGGTAAAAGCAGTAAAATGATACCTGGTCGGGGGTCAGTCGGTCCATTGAAACCCGAAAGCGATCAATATCCTTCCCTCCTGCTTTCTTCTCCTTTAGCCCACGGGACCACCGGGCTGCTCGGGGAATGACTAGAGGGTCTGCTGCGGAGTTCGCCAGGACATGAAGCCTGAGGAACTCGTAAGTCCACAGCTGCAATAAAGAACGCGTCAATCGATAAATAATGAATAACATGAGAATAGAAATGAATAAAAGAAACTAAATCATACCTCTCAAACCCTCCAGTATCCCCTAATGCTAAGCTCCTGAGGGAATCGGGTCAGCGTCCGCATGAATCCATAAAGGGTGGCCAGAGCAGCTCCTCCCCAGTCGAATGAGGCAACCCGGTCCAAACAAGCAAGGTCGCCAAGGTAATGCAGATGAATGGTATTCTCCTTGTTCAAAAATAAGGAGGTACCAAACATATACATCAAAAAGCCCCGGGCAACCCACTCGAAGTGGCGGGGCTCAAAGCAGTGAAAGTGGTAAAAATGCTCGAAGAACCGAGTACATCGAACCCGGTCTCTGTCCATCTAAGTGGGAACGGCTCTGAGAAAATATAGCAGCGCATCAGTAAAGCGGCTGATGGTCGGATCAAACGGAATGGGGGCTCCTCCAGCCCGTATACCGGTGATCAGTGAGAAGTTGAGAGGCGTCAGGGTAGCCTCAAAGGTGGTAAAATGAAAGGTATTGGTGGTATCCCACCACCGCTCAACTAAGGCTGTCAGCCAGGCCCGGTCATTGCTCGTCCTACCCAGCAGGGGTATGAATCGAGCAAAGCCGGAGGCATCAATAATGACCCGGCTAGGAGCAGGGAGGGCGTCATACCACTCCAATACCTCTCCGGAGGTAGAACCTCCGAAACCTCTAACATAGCGGCCATCTTGAAAAGAAGAAAACAATCAGAAGATATATAAAAAAAATAGATCAAACAAAGAAAAGTGCAGAAAATGTCCGCAAACTAACCCTAGGTTCGTGTGTAAGTGACGACCCTTTGATTCTTTCAAAAGCTCTAGAAAAAGACTAGGCACCCTAACCTTAAGTTGGTGTGTAAGTGACGACCCTTCAGTTCTTTCAAAAATCTTAGAAAAAAATTAGGCACCCCAACCCTAGGTTCGTGTGTAAGTGACGACCTTTCGGTTCTTTCAAAAGCCCTAGAAAAAGACTAGGCACCCTAACCCTAGGTTCATGTGTAAGTGACAACCCTTCGGTTCTTTCAAAAGCCCTAAAAAAAGATAGGCACCCTAACCCTAGGTTCGTGTGTAAGTGACGACCATTTGGTTCTTTCAAAAGCCCTAGAAAAAGTCTAGGCACTCTAACCCTAAGTTCGTGAGTAAGTGACGACCCTTCGATTCTTTCAAAGCCCTAAAAAAAGTCTAGGCACCCTAACCCTAGGTTCATGTGTAAGTGACGACCCTTTGGTTCTTTCAAAATCCCTAGAAAAAGACTAGGCACCCTAACCCTAGCTTCGTGTGTAAGTGACGACCTTTCGATTCTTTCAAAAGCGCTAGAAAAAGACTAGGCACCATAACCCTAGGTTCGTGTGTAAGTGACGACCCTTTGGTTCTTTCAGAAGTCCTAAAAAAAGACTAGGCACCCTAACTCTAGGTTCGTGTGTATGTGACGACCCTTCGGCTCTTTCAAGTCCTGATAAATCAGGTAAATTTCCTAAACCTAGGTTCGTGTGTATGTGATGACCCTTCGGTTCTCTCAAGCCCTGATAAAACAGGCAAATTCCCTAACCCTATGTTCGTGTGTATGTGACGACCCTCCGGTTCTCTCAAGCCTTGATAAATTAGATAAATTTCCTAACTCTAGGTTCGTGTGTATGCGACGACCCTCCGTTTCTAGTAAGCCCTGATAAATTAGGCAAACTCCCTAACTCTAGGTTCGTGTGTATGTGACGACCCTCCGGTTCTTTCAAACCCTAGAAAAAGACTAGAAACCCTGAACCCTAGTACGCCAGGCAGATCTCTATCTTTTGTATTAAAACAAAAATAAAATAAAAATATATACAAAAAAAACAAAAAAAAATAAAAAAAAAGAGCAAAGAAAATCTCTCTTTAAATGTTGGTATTTTGCCTCTTTTGTCCCAAAATTTCTCAATTTTTAAGATTTTCATAAGAATTATCTCAAATTTGTTTCTCATTGTCTATGATTTTCTTTAAACTTCTAGAATTATTCCAAAATTGTTGTTCAATTTATATAATTTTCTACAAATTTTCTCAATGTTCTAGGATTCTCTAAAATATTTTAGAATTTTCTAAGATTTTTTTTCTAGAGTTCTTTTCAAAATTTGTCCCAAGTTTCTATAATTTTTCTTGATTTTCTAAATTTTTTTTCTCTATAAATAACAAAATTTAAAATTTTTCTAAAACTTCTTCAAAATTTTCTAAAGGTTTTTCAAATTTTTCTAAAGGGTTTTCTAAAATTTTTCTAAAACTTTTTCAAAATTTTCTAAAAGTTTTTGAAATTTTTCTTAAGGGTTTTCCAAATTTTTCTAAAGGTTTTTCTAAACTTCTCTAAAGGTTTTTCAAAATTTTCTAAATATTTTTCAAAATTTTCTAGAATTTTCCTAAGATTTTCGAAAAGATTTCTAGGATTTTGCAATATTTTTAGAATTTTCTAAAAATTTCCTCCTAGGATTTTTCAAAATTTTCCAAATTTTTCTAAAAAAATTTTCCTAAAGATTTTCTAATTTTTTTTATAAAAATTTTCTTAAATTTTCTTTCCTAAATTTTTCTATGATAAAAACTATCCCTTTAAATGTTATATCCCAAAAATCAAAAACAAAATTTTTTCCTTAATTTTTATGCTTTTCACTAAAATAATTGCATCTTTTATTGTTTGTTCAAAATTCTAATGTTCCTACTATTTTAATCTCCTTTGCAAGGGTCTCTAAATTAAAACATCAGCATCACACTATCATCAAAATTCATCATTATATCAAAACACATCATCATCATATGGGAGGATCCTAGGCATTCGTCTACATTTGATAAATCATGCTTTGGTATTTAAAACAGTAATGATAGGGTACCTACCGAGGGTCGTTGATGAGAGATGTGGTGGTCGGGCTCCCGCCAAAGAACATCAGCAGCAATCCCATCGGCAGAAGGCTCGTAGCGTCTCATCCCGTGGTAGACGATGCGATGAGGAATTGGATCGTAGGTGTGTGGGTCAAAAGGTGCTGGATCACCTTCTCTAGTGTCTGGATCCAGAAAATCAGCCATCGCGACCTCGACGGCAGCATCTGCAGCTGCCTGTGCCTCAGCAGCAGCCCGTGCCTCCTCATCGGCCGCCTAGCGAGAGGCACGCTCTGTCTCAAACAGGAGAGCACCCGTCGCAGCACTAGGCTGCGTAGTAGTGACCCCACCAGCAGGCAGACTTGTGGTCGTATCCCTGAGAGTCCCCATGGAGGAACTCTCAGCAGTAGCAGGACCCCATCGTGCCCCCATGTCATCATCTCCCTGGCCTGAGCCGGCCATGAAAAGGAACGGAAGCACAAAAAGCAGTGTAAACATCTCGTATCAAAAGGGGAGTAAGAAGAAAGCAAGAATGTGAAAGCAAGAAAGAGCGAGAGAGAGTTGAGAGCGTCTGGAAGCTAGAGAGAGAGTGAGGAATGAAGAAATGAACCAATTCCTGCGCCTTAAAGATCCGGACACGCGTCTCGAGTTGGCGGCGGCCATATCTCATGTTGGCGACCGCTATGTTCTCCAAGTGTCACACGGCGACCGCCATGTCTTGGGGGTTTTTACCCAGCGGTCGCCATGTCATAGGAGTTTCACCATGGCAACCGCTGGGTTTTCAAAACGTCACGTCATATCCATTCCGGCGACCGCCATGTCAGACCATCATTATGGTGTTTTGGGTTTTTCAATAGGCTGTTTGGGGTGGTTCGCTATAAGTTTGCTTTTAGTTGTAGGTGTTTTACTAACAAAATTTTTTTTTATAAAATAAAAAATAAAAAATATATACATAAATAATCTTGTTTTCTTATGGTGTGTTATTTGTGTTTATATGTGTTATTTTTCAAATATGATAATAATTTTTTTTTCCTTCACTTCAAAACTTATTCTTTATTTTGAGTTTATCTTGCTTCCGATAAATTTAATTTTAAGTCATAATTTGGATTTTAAGTATTTTTATCTCTCACCTCGTCCCGAATTTTTAGGTCTTAACTCGACCTATTAATTCGTGGTTCATATTTCGATAAATTTAATTTTAAGCCATAACAAGGCTTTTAGTTATTTTATCTCTCACCTCGTCCTGAATTTTTAGGCCTTAACTCAACCTATTAATTCGTAGTTCATTTCCCGATAAATTTAATTTTAAATCATAATTTGGCTTTTAATTATTTTTATTCCGTACCGCGTCCCGAATTGTGAGGTCTTAACTCGACCAATTAATTTGTCATTATTTTTTCGGTTAAGATAATTTCTTGGATCTTAACTCTATCCTTTTTATTATTTTATCCTCCAGCCAAATCCTTAGATCTTAACTCGATCTTCGACTCGCCTGTTTGTGCTCCCTTTAGATCTTAACTCGATCTTTAAGATTTGTTCGATCTTATCAATGTTTATACCAGTATTTGCATCATGTTAGCATCTGTTCATGTTAGCATTTACATCATGTTTTTTATTTTTTATCTTTGCATTTTGCCACAGGAACTACGTTTTGGTCTAATCCCTAGCAAAAGGGGTACGTAGGCAACTCGATGAAAGTTCGAGTACGACCAACATTATACGTATCCTTGTGTGTTTGTGACCTAAGATTGATGGATCGGTCAAATAGTTGTTGTTTTTGGATCTCTGATATAACTTGTATCACGCGTTGCTATATGAGTCACATCAAAGAGGGGCAACTGTAGACATCCCGATTTGACCCCACCCAATCTTAGGTGAATCCTATAATGAAAATAGGTAAAAAAAGTGCTTCAGTTCGATCCCCAAAAAGTGATCCAAGCTCGAAATTTGAACCTTAACCATCAAAAACTTTCAAAACCAGTAACTTGTTGTCCAAGCAATTCCCAAACATGGCGACCGCCAACTTCATTGTGGCGATCGTCAATAGAATCTTGTGGAACATTTTCCAAAATGGCGACTGCCAACCTCAATATGGAAACCGCCAACTCACATTGTGGCGACCGCCAACTCCAAATAGCCTGACGTGTCTAAAAACGTGTCAGCATCTCATTGGTGGAAGAATTCTATAAATACCAAACCCCAGCGTACGTTTTCAGTACGAATTTTGAGTGAGAGAGACTCTGCTGATGTACCGAGTGATTTCGAGCCCCGACGCCGAAGCTCTACCGAGATACCGAGTCCCGAACCTCCAATACCTCCATTTGAAGCCGTAGCTTGGAATCACCACCCGAGAATTGAGGCATATTCCTCAATTTGAGGATTCCACGGTTCAGGTACCTTGTTTGGATCCCCGGTCCTTCTAGCTCTATTTTCTCTCTTTTGGAGTGACCGGGTTACTTTAATTGCTCTAACTTTATTACTTCCTTTATTGCTTATAGTTATTTCATTTTCGTTTAAGTTCAATTTGTAGTTTATTTAGTTTACGTGTTTTAGTTCTTTATTTATTTATATTAAGCTATTAAATTATTAAATAGTGCTAACATATTTTGACAATTACAACTTAATAATGTTGTTAATTGTTATAATAATGTACATACATTAATGTGAATGTAGTAATTAATACTACATTTTACATTTAAGTTAAATGGTTGTTTTCAATTTTTTTTTAATCTTTCTAGTATTAATTTAGTTGTCTTTACTAGCATTCATTTTTATTCTCTCCTTTTTTTTTACATTAATGTTATTTTCTTTATTAGCATTAGTTTAATTTTTCTAGCATTTATTTTATTTTCTTTAGTTGTTTTAATTTATTCTTAATGATAGTCTAGTTCATTTTCTTTTCTTATAACATTAGTATTCCATTTTATTTTTGATTTAGTATTTCCTTTCTAACATTTATTTTTCTTTCAATGTTAACTTAATATTCCTTCGTTATCTTTATTTTTTATTTCTTTTCTAGTAGTGTAATTTTCTTTTTCTAACATTTTTTTTCTTTCATTTCTTACAATGTAATTTTTAGTTTCTTTTATCTTCTTTTTCTCTTAATGTAGCTTTATTTTTTTTTTTTAATGTTCTATTTTATTTTCTTTTTAGATTAATATCTTTTTTTTAGCTTTTATTTTCTATTTTTTTATTTTTCTTTCAATAGTAATATAATCATCTTTTAGTGTTTTATTTTTCTTCTCTTTAGTTTTATTCACCACATAATATAGTACTTTAATTTCTTTAATTTTGTCATTAGCTTTATTCTACTTGTAAAATTCTATTTAATATTTCTTTTCTCCTAGTATTAGTACTTATAAAATTCTATTTTTATTTTTCTTTTATAGGTTTATTTTCTTTTATTTTCATTAGTGTCTATTTTTATGAAATTCAAAAATCATAAAAAGGTTCTCAAACTATCTTAATTAGTATTTCTTTTCTTTTGTAGTGTTTATTTTACAAAGTTCTATCCTCTTTGTCTTACCATCATAATATTTTTTTCCTCTTTTATTTTGCTAGAACCAAAAAATCATAAAAAGATCTTTAAGTTAATTCTTATTTTTAAGTAGTCCATAATTCTCTCTTAAAAAAATACTCAATTATTCTTTTCTTTCATTTTCTTCTCTTTTATTCTCTTTTAAAATGTAAAATGTTAATATCTAAATTTTCTTAATATTTTACTCTTCTTTCCTTCTATTAACAACAAAAAGCACAAAAATATAAAGATATTTTTTAATACTATTTTATTCTCATTATTTTCATCTTTTATGTAAATGATTAGATTTTCTTCTTAATAACATTTTCTACCCTTTATACTTTGCCAAACCTTTTTCATTTGAATCTTTAATTTCTCTTTTGTTACAAAATTTTTATTTTAAATTTCTTGTTAAATAGGCTTTTTTTAATATAGCATTTTTTTCTTTTATGCATTTCTTATTTTACATCTCTTATTTTTTTTATTGATTCATCATGTTAATGTTAACCTAGTTAATTTTGATAAAATGTAAGTTTTAGTTTCTTTATTTGAAAATATGTTTAGAATAATTTTTTTTGTAGCAAATCCATGTTTAAGTAGTTTTGTCAATTTTTAGCATATTTTTATTCTTTTAACCAAATCATACTAGTTTAGGTTGTTATAATATTATTGCATGTGGGTTTTTGTTTCATGTATCAGTTAGATAAAAATTGCATGTCATAGGACTTAGAAATTAGTCCCTTTATTTGTTTTAACATGGAGTGTTATGTACATATTTTATGTATTTTATTTACTTAATTTTGAATGTTCTCTCTTCACCCTCATTTTTTTTATTTGTATGCATTTGAGAATTTATATTAAAGAATTAATGATGATTAGTAGAGGCCAACCTTACGGTTGGGCGAACGGGGTGCCTAACACCTTTTTCAATTCGTACATTAACTCCCGAACACTCTTTCTCTGGTTAACGTTTTAAAGATCAGTAGCCAAGTTTGTTTTTCTTAGTTTTTCTCAAAAACTAAGTGGCGACTCTATTTTCAACAAAAAGAAATTTTCAAAATTTAGTTTTTAAGGTGTTAAAATATTTTTTAAAATATCTTTTGAATTCTTTATTTTTGAACATTTTTCGAAATGACCCCAAATTCTAACGCCACACACGGCCTCGTCCTCCCCGCGTGGACATAACTCTATACGAAAGCAACACAATAGAATAAGAATTCATACAACAAGTTATTGCTAACGTAAAAGACAGATAAGCATGCTAACACATAGCCACGTAATATCATGTCATCACATCTCGCATACAGAGGAGAACCGACAAGCAAGACTCGTCTATCTGGATAACCTACTTAGATTCCTTATTAAAAATCACATCTGCGAAACGCGTCTCTAGCATGGCTCCCAAATATATTAATCCAAACGCTCGAAAGCAAGACTAATCAATCCTAAAATTCAACCTCCATACCCAAGTATACACAATCATCAAGATGAACAGGCTATCATGCTTATGTAAGAAAACTCTTGAACACATGCAATCAAGCACACATACATTCTCACAAGGTGATGTACTCTTCTTCCCATGGCTCATAGGTATTCGAACCTAGAGCTCTAATACCAAATTGTCACGCCCCAAACATCCGGGTCACGCGAAAGCCCACCAAAATACCTATTTAATGAAAATAGGTTTCACAGTTGGAAATTAAATATAACATTTGAATAAAATTCCCACAGTTGAACTCTCATAAGACTGTAAACATACATTCTCATGCAGGAATAAGTATATCGCCAAGGGCGTACAAACTTGCCTTTTGAAACAAGCATCACATGTGAAAGGTACATGTACAAAACAGGTACCACTATATCTAGTCTTCCGTCTCAACGGGCATCTAGGTCATCACCTCACGTCCACTTGAAAAAGTTTCAAAAAATCCCGCCACATGAGCTGAAGCCCAATAGAAACAGACTATAAAACTGTAAAGCAGGATATGCAATCATATGGTGGGAGCTAGCTCGACCACAAAAGCCAAAACGATTTTCTCACAAAAATCACCAGTTTTCCATATGAAAAGCATCATTTTCATCCTTTAAACTATGCATATAAACTTGAGAGTTATCATGCCACAGTTAAGGGGAAGCAGTAAAATAACATTCTCCACTCGGGATAATCAACTAAGGAGACCAAGTAAATGAGATCCTATGTACCGATTCTTCCATACAAGACAAGGTAACTGCTATAGACTCCTACCTATTATCCTAGTCCTGAACCTCTGAAGATCAGCTAGATGATGACAAGTTCTATACGGAGCTACGACAATGTAACCACTTAGCTTACGGGACTGCCCCCGAAGGTACTAAGCACCTAGAAACCACTTAGTTTATGGGACCACAGCCCGAGGGTACTAAGCACCCACCACCTCGTTTACGGGGACTAACCCGAAGGACCGTAGGTACCTACGCTACACACATTTCTGAACTTTCACCAAGGAGCAATGGAAGCCCACTCATAAACCCATTGTTCTGGTACATCTATGGATAACAGTTCAAATCAACCCATATGCAGATATACGACACATGTATATATATATAAGATCCAATCCATGAACCATGGAGATCAAATCAAAACATGCAAACACTGTTTCATCAAAACGTTTTAGAAGTTGAGACCCAACCACACGCACCAGCTCCAAACCTTTAACAAACACGGTTTTCCCAAAAGTTTTTATAAACACTCATTTTTCAAACCAACCATTTGAAAATTAACCTCCACAATGTGAGATTTCACAAATCTATCGCTTTTAAAATCATCCAAGGAAAGTTAGGGAAGCTAAAACCCAACCACCGAACCACCAAAACAACACTCTTAGCCCTCACAAAAATTCAGTCGACTGGCCCAACCCCCTAGTCGACTGAAATAGGTCACAGGAAAAAGGAACCAAAACAGAAAGAACTTAAGTCGACTGACCCCCCCATGTTCAATCGACTAAACTCACCAAAAGATGATCCAATCGACTGAACATAGGAGTCCAGTCGACTGAACCAGCCTAGAAAATGTTTTTGGCTACGGGTTCACTGGTTTTGTGCTTTCAAACCTCAAATCAAACCTTCAAACTCCTGTATTTGATACCCACAAGGATATGTAAGCCCAAGCTTACCATAAAGCCACAAAAGAAACCCTCAAAACACGGTTTCATCCACCCGAAGCCGAAAAATGGTTTTAATCCAAAACTGGATCTAAAACACAAATTATCTTTTCATACGTTTTTAAACGGTAACACAACACAAGATTGCATATATATCCCTTATACAACAGTAGAATCTGAAATCCTACCTTGTTGGGTCAAAAATCCAATGTCTCGATCCACATGCAAAATCGAGTTTCACCGGAATCAAATTCTGACTGGATGGATGCGAAGCCCTCGATGCAGATACTAAAGATCAGCAGTTGGTCCGTCAAAAATCAAGCCCTTGGCCCCCAAGATGCTAGAGAGAAGGCAGAGAGAATTTAGAAGAAACTTAGGAGTTAAGTTTTCAAAATATATTTTTAGAAAATATCTAAGTTCTTATATTTATAGGTCTCCAAAATATTTTTTTTTGAATTTTCAAAATTTGCACTGTAACTTCCTACAACCCCGGGAACTAACTCCGCATACTCAGATAAATATAAACACGCGTCAAAACGAATAATCATACACCGAACAAATATATATGCAAAACACCTCATATACATGTAAGTCTCAAAAAGAGACGAGTCCGGGTCTCACATGCCCCGTTTAATACACACAAAGTGTAGTAGTACAGAGAGTCGGAACAATAGACGACGCTATTATCTGTTCTCCTAACCAAGACAGGCCTATTAAAACTCTGTGCTACAGTCGTACTTGTTAGAACAAGGCAACCCAAGAGAGGGGGTGAATTGGGTTTCTTTTGCAGAAAAGGAGATTAAAAAGTTTTTCTAAAAACCTTTTCCTTTTTTTAATAATGCCAGACAACTATATATGCAAATATAAAAATAAGCAAATATCAAAAGAATAAAGAACCAAACACCAGCAATTTATAGTGGTTCGGCTTGAACTTAGCCTACGTCCACTCCTCA
>JAOTRH010444496.1:0-31994 GCA_034768845.1 Heliamphora exappendiculata
CCCCCCTTTTTTTTTTTCTTACAGTTCGTATCTTCTAAAGTACTTAATGATCAAATCCTCCAACATCTTCTACAAGTATATCTCTTCATAGAAAGAAGGTCATCTAAATCAACTTTTGCTTTGGATATTAACTTCAAGCTTTGATTGGATTCGTCTTCTTTTTTGTTTGCAATGTATGTATAGATGTCATACTTTTTCTTGATTAGTGTCTGAACGTCATGCTTAGTTTATTGTTATATGTTGGTGTCTCATTTAGCTCATGAATAAGTTGTTGATTGCGAAGATCTTAAATAAGCAAAATTAAAATACAAAAAATTTGAAATTAAAGTTGAGAAGTTCTTAGGGTTTTGAATACAACCTGACTTCATAACCAAGTTATTATACCAATTTAGAAGTTCAATAATCGAACAAAAATGATAACAAATTTGTAAAATAAACAACCGTGCTTTTGATGCTCGACAACCGCGTCAAAATTTGATATAAGATTTTAGGTCTAAAAATAAATAATAATTAGTATAAAATCCCAACTCGCATATAATAGTAATTTATACAGGATTTGTCACGGCCCAAAATCAGGGTTACGCAAACCAGCCAAGAAAAACCTATTTTATGAGTCAAAGATCTATCAAAATCACTTGAGCCCGAACAAGTCTAAGAACGTAAGTCAAATACAAATTCAAAACCTTTAAAAAGCATACATCCGATGGTTTATTTTAGAAAAAAGAAGAATCTAAAAGAATAAGATCAAGGTCCCTAAGAGCCAAAGTTTAAAACAAAATAATCAAAATTTTCAAAATTTTGCCCAGACCGCTCGATCGGTCAAAAGACCGCTCGAGCGGTCATTGCTTGTACACTATTTTTCCTCAGCCTACAAAACAACTGAGAGTTCTTTTTGACCGCTCGAGCGGTCCATCGAGCGATCTAGCTATGGACCAAATTTTCAAAACCCAATTTTAAAACTTAACACTTAACCATTTTTCAACATTTTTGAAAATTTTTCAAGACATAACCAAGCAATATAAAACATGCTAAAACAAGGTTCAAAACTTAATCGATGCATAAGATTTGATATTAAATATAAAACCAACCAAAATTTCTTTATTACAATCATTGAAATGATCCCACCCAAACATCATTTCATGCAACTATGAAATTTAATCAATCACCCAAGGGTTCCTCTCATCATTATACAACATATGTATATTTGTATCATGGCCTTAAAGCTTATAAAACATATGCTTTCAAATTCAAAACATATTGCACAATTTCATGATCCAATAACAAAATCGGTATAAACTACCGAACTACAAAACTAAGAGTTTTGTCTTCCGTAACCTTCGAGGCTCCTCAAGATCAAGTTACATGATCATTTTCACTTGAAAAGTTTTAAATTCAACAGCGTGAGCCGAAGGCTAATAGGAATAGAGTATCAAGAATTAAATACATAACATGCCATTATGAATTATATAAGCAACTCCACTACACAAGTCTCAAAAAGATTTTTCTTCCTCAAAATTACAAGTTTTCATATAATCCAATAACGTCCAACAGTTTAATAAATAAAACAACACGCTATTTTTCAACCCAGTTTCCACAACCATTAATGATTCTTATGTACCGACCGTGTCGCCCCATAAACTAAGGTAATCATTATAGACTCTTACCCATTAACTTAGTTCTAGTGCATCCAATGACCCACTTGATAATGACAATATCTATACATTATTACAACAACAAATACTTCATTTACGGGGATTAACCCGAAGGAGCAAAACACCTATTGTGCGCAAGTTTTTAGACTTTTACCAAAGAGTAATTGAGGCCCACATATACATACATTATTACGGTACATCAATTGAATTATTAAAAAGGCACGCAACATGACTTATCAAAATATTTGTACGCACACAACTATTTATAAAACGTCTAAGGCACATAACAACATTATCCATATATCTATGGAAATTAACTAACATTTTTAAAATGTATGCACCATCTCAACTACATCGGTTAAACCAAGGCTCAACCCTAAGGGTTAGCTCTAAATATCAAAAATCATATTTTTGGAACATATTCACAATTCCTTCTGATTTTCAAAACTCATCATTTTGAAAATCATGTACACATACGTCCACTAACTTTGTAATAAATCTTATGATAGAAAAACATACTTTTCATCCAATCAAACAAAGTTTAAACACAAAATCCAACATCCATAGCATTTCGAAGTGATCAAAAAATGCGTATAATAACATATAACATGCTTTTAATGTAATAGAGTCTAGAATCCTACTGCATGGAGTTAAAAACTCAAAACTTTAACCATTGGCGAAAAACTAAAGTCAGCGAAATAAAATTCCGTTCAGATGAACGCAAAGCCCTTGGCGAGGAGAACACCGTTTCACCTTCGTAACGCCAAGAATCACATCCGGAGCAATCCCAAAGCTAGAGAGAAGTCTAGGGTGCTTGTCTTTCTATCAAGAGAGAAAGAAAGAAGCTTGTAGGAGAAGCTTTGGACCAATATCCCATGCCACTTATATAACCCACGTAGACAGACCGCTCGACCGATCTAAGGACCGATGGAGTGGTCTTGCCTAAAAAGTTTTCAACTTTTCGTCACAATGCTCAAACAGGATCAGGATTGAAACCAACATGCATATCTAAGCGAATACATGCACAAATCATATAGAGACATTCTTTTCTATAACAACTAAAGCAATATACAACATGTCGAGAATACATATTAAAAAATAAAAAGGAACTGGGTCTCACAACTCTTTCTCCGTTATGGAATCTCACCCTTAAAATTCGCTACATGGTCAAGAAAAAAAAAACTCTGGCTACCTAGCAAGGATTTCAAACTCAAGCTCCCACGTAACTTGCTTGACACCGTGATAAAACCACAGAACCTTGACATAGGCAATGGTTCTCCTTTTCAACATTTGTTCTTTCGTATTAACGTTCGTATTGGCGAAGGAGCGATGGTAGTGACAGAGAACGATGAAGGAGAAGAAGTGGTCAGTGGTCGAATTGAGGAGGAGGAGAAGGGGCAGCAACGTAGAGAGAGTTGGTGTTGTTAGGGTTTTATGCTGGTCTTTCACTTTGAATTTGCTGGTCTTTCACTATGATTTGTGTGATTTCATATCAATCATTAATCACTATAAGGATAAAGTTTTCATATTGGGGAAGTTCAAAATTCAAAGTTGTCGTCCAAAGCCTTATTTTTATAATTATAAATTCAGTAAATGTGATAAAAGAGAGTAAAATCTCATGCTGGTCTTTCATATTGATTTGTGGGGTTTCATATAAATCATTAATTACTATAAAGGTAAAGTTTCCATATTGGGTTAATTCAAGATTCAAGGTTCCTATGCTAGTGCATTATCTTCCATAATTGTAAATTTAGGAAATGTGGTAAAAGGGAAAGTGAAATGTAAGAATCGGTCTTTTGCTTTTATGAAATAAGTACGTGCTCAACGTGATTTCGTTTCAACGTATGTACACCATCGATAAATGATCTATGCTTTAACGACGTAGAATAGCATGTACGTTTGTGCTTTTTTGCTTTCTTGAGTTCCATTGAAGTGTTTTTCAGTTGCTTAAGGAGTCCAGTCGACTGACCTGCGAGGTCCAGTCGGCTGACCTGGCCATTGGAACACTTTGATGTTTTGTAGAAGGTTTCCAGTCGACTGAAGGGGCTTTTTCAGTCGACTGAAGGGGCTTTTTCAGTCGACTGATGTCCCACAGAAGGTTTTCAGTCGATTGACATTGAGGGTCCAGTTGACTGACCCCTTAGGCGTGGCTGAGGTTATAAATATCTAGCTTGGGTTATATATTTTGGAAAACTTTTCTTCAAGGCTAAGTTTCATTTTCTCCTCATTCTCTCTAGACTTTTATGGGCCCGGGACTTGGTTTTCGACGTTCAATAAGTGGATTCTTTTTATCCACGCTGTGGGCTCCGCTTTCATACAGACAGAATCTCGTTTCGACGAAGCTCATGTTTGCACGTGGATCGAAGCATCAAGTTTTTAACTTACCGAGATAAGATTTTAGACTATATTGTCTTTAAATGGTGTTACGTGCAGTTGTATACGTTTTCACTGGTTAAAAATGCTTTAAATGCTATGTTTTATGTATAAACCATGTTTTGTTTGGATAAAAAGCATGTTTTGAGCTTTTCTTGGTTTATTACATGTTGTGGTGAGAGGAACCTTCGGGGTTGGACTCCCAGTGTTGTGTGGGGTTGGTGAGAGGAACCATTTGTGTTGGACTCACGCGAAAATGATTTAAAAGTGATAATGAAAAAGGACTGAGCAGAGATCTTCGAATCTAGCAAGTTTGGGCATGAGTTGCTTCACGGTGAAAGACCGAAATACTGCACAGAATGGGTGTCTCTGCCCGTCGGCTAGTGAACCGGGAAAGAAAACAGGTTGTGTCAGAAGTATAGGGCGTCCAGTTACTTTACGGGGCTCGTGTGGTCGGGTGGCAGTAACGTGACGGGGTCTATATGCCCGTACGGCAACGATGCCTTATTTTGACCACGAGTTGGTAGGATCACATGAATGTGATCTGTGTGCGTGCGTGCGTGTGTGAGTGTTGGTCGACTTGAGTTTTCTAAAAGAAAATTATTTTGATGCTTGTGTTGGCCTGTTAGAAAAATTGGTGATTTTTAAGATAGAAAATCATTGAGGTTCATGTGATTAAGTTAATTTTATGTTATATAATTGCATAACCTACTTTACGGCTCTAGAGTTTGTTTTTATTGGGTTTCGACTCACGTTGTTGGATTTGTCAAACTTTTTTCAAGGAATGAGGTTGACGCTCTAGAGGAGTAGATTTAGTGGCGCCCATGGTGATAGATGATTGAAGATTGTATTTAGTTTTCCTATTGTAAGCTTGTTCTTGAAGGCTTGTTTTGTATACCATAAGACGATATATTGTACGCATGTTGAAACTGTATGTCTTCTACTTATGAGAGATAAACCTTGGGTTCCCGTTTTCTTTTAATTGTCAAAGCTGTATTTGATTGTGGAAAAATCCTATTTTTGTAAAATTTGTATTTAGTGGACTTTTTACGTGACCCTAGATATTGGGGCGTGACATGAAATCTCTTAAATAAGGGTAAATCAATCATGAAAAGCTATCATGATTTATGATGGGACTAAAATTACTAAAAAAAACTCAGGTAAGATTAAAACTCATATGAGGCTTGAAAAAAAAACTAATCCTCAAGTTTCTCTAAGAAAAAGTAATGAAATATAAATTTTAATTGTCAAAAACATCAAACAAAACCTTCATTTATTAATAACTAGCGGTGGACACACGTATACGTGTGCAAATATGTATTTTAAGATTAAAATAAAATAAATAAATAATAAAATAAGTTTGTTTTAAAATTATGAGCAATTCTAATATTTAAATTAGGTAATAAAACAAAAGATTAATGGATAAAATGAAATGAAGTTGTTTGGATATTAAAACACTAACTAAGGGCATTATTGGTATTTCTAAAATTCATACAATTTCATTACACACTAAATAAATGTTCTTTTTTTATATAATAGTATAGATTTAGAATTCACACGTGGTGGACTCTCGTATTTAACACATACTGCATGGCTTCATTTTTCGAAGGCCACGTAAAAGATTGCTATTATTGTCCAAAAAAAAAAAACAAAGCCTAAAAATCAACTTTAGATAAGTCATTTTATCAAATCAGTGTTGGAGATGTTTTAAGGCCCTGCTAATCCTAAGTTATTCAATTTTTTAAAGTTTTAGTTCTTTATTTAAAAAAAAATTATTTAATAATTTAATTTTTTAGTTGAAAAGTAAGATATTTGGTGATTTATCTTTTTATCCTTTCGTTTTTTATATGAAAATGATAATTTTATAATTTCATTATAATATCTATCAACACTATTATGTAAAACAAAATATTTTAGATTTTTTAAGCGTCAAAATTCTTTCTTATCTTTTTAATTATAATTTTTTAATAATTCAATAATGTGTGCCACGATTCAATTGGTTCAAATTTAATTTTTTAAAAAATTAATGTCAAGATTAATTTGGATTATCTATTATTTTAAGATTATTTCAGTTCATCTATTATTTGCAATCCGGTTAACTATTTAATTGTCTATTATTTTTAAAATTAGTTAAGATTATCAGTTATCACCAATTAGATTATTTACTAACTTTAAGATTAGTTCAAATTATCTATTATTTTTTTACTAACATAATATATTTTTTAAACTACTCAGTAACTAGATCCGCCTACCCTATTTTTTTACTACCAGTTCATATCTTCTAAAATCCTTAATGATCAAGTCCTCCAACATCTTCTACAAGTATATCTCTTCATAGAAAGAAGGTCATTTAAATCAACTTTTGCTTTGGATATTATCTTCAAGCTTTGATTGAATTCGTCAAGTCTTCTTTTTTGTTTGCAGTATATGTATAGATGCCATACTTTTTTCTTGATTGGTGTCTAAATGTCATGCTTAATTTATTGTTATTTGTTTGTGTCTCATTTAGCTCATGAGTAAGTTGTTGATTGTGAAGATCTTAAATATGCAAATTAAAAGACATAAAATTTGAAATTAAGGTTGAGGAGTTCTTAAGGTTTCGAATACACCCAGACTTCATAACCAAGTTATCCCAGACTTCATAACCAAGTTATTGTACCAGTTAAAAAGTTCAATAATCAAACAAAAATGAGAACTAATTTATAAAATAAACAAACGTGCTTTTGATACCAACTGTCACGGGGCGACTATTTTTAACGCAGCAGGATAGATTCCCGTGAGGCATCCGAACTCCACTAAGTTCGAATCCGCCATTACTTCGACCATCCGAGTGTATTTCGATCACCCATTTTTTAAATTTTTATGTTAGGGCCCGTACTGTGTCAAGTAAGAACAAACTCCCAACATGGAAGTCCCTTATAACCTTGATGCCACCTGACGACTTGACGTCCCAAGTTGCAAATCGAATGGCACAGTAATGTCCTTGCACCAAGCTCATCCTGAGCAAGGAACTCGCCCAACTGAGGTTCCCTGGTGATCAAGCCTTGAGACCTAACTAACTGACAAGCTCTGATGTTGATCGGGTCGTTGTAGCACTTCTCAAATAATCATGGGGTGCCTCATACCCTTGAACGACACCTAGGGTCACTTTCGACAACGACGCTAAAACTTGATGTGAGATTTTAGGTCCAAAAGTAAATAATAATCAATATAATATCTCAACTCGCACAGAATAGTGATTTACACAGGATCTGTCACGCCTCAAAACCAGAATCACGTGAACCATCGAAGAAAAATTCATTTTATGATTCCAAGATCCACCAAAATCACCCGAGTCAAAATGGGTTCAAGAACGTAAGCCAAAGATGAATTCAAAACCTTTGAAAAGCGCACATTCGATGGTTTATTTTAGAGAAAAGAAGAACTCAAAAGAATAAGATCAAGGTCCCTAAGAGCCAAAGTTTAAAATAAAACAATCAAAATTTTAAAATTCTGCCCAGACTGCTCGATAGGTCATAAAATCGCTCAAGTGATCCTTGCTTGTAAACTGTTTTTCCTTGGCCTGCAAAACAACTGAGAATTCATTTTGACCACTTGATAGACCAGTCGAGCGGTCCATCGAGCGATCTGGCTCTAGACCAAATTTTCAAAACCCAATTTTGAAACCTAACACTTAACCATTTTCTAACCTTTTTAAAAACACTTCAAGGCATAACCAAGCAATATAAAGCATGCTAAAACAATATTCAAAACTTCCTCAAGGCACAAGGTTTGATATTAAATATAAAACCAACCAAAATCTCTATTACAATCATCGAAAAGATCCCACCCAAATATCATTTCATGCAACTATAAAATTTAAACAATCACCCAGAGTTCTTTTCATCATCATACAACATACATATATTGGTATCATGGCCTTTAAGCTTACAAAACAAATGCTTTCAAATCCAAAATATATTACATAATTTCATGATCCAATAACAAAGCCGATATAAACTACCGAACTACAAAACTAAGAGTTTTGTCTTTTGTCATCTCCGAGGCTCCTCAAGATCAAACTAGATGATCATTTTTACAAAAAAGGTTTTAAATCCAACAAAAGGTTTTAAATCCAACAGCGTGAGCCAAAACCCAATAGGAATAGAGTATCATGAATTGAATATATAACATGCCATTACGAATTATATACAAAAACTCGACTACACATGTCTCAAAATGATTTTTCTTCGTCACCACAAGTTTTCATATAATTCAATAACAACCAACAGTTTAATAAATAAAACAACATGTTATTTTTTAACCCAATTTCTACAACCATTAATGATTTTTATGTATCGACCTTGTCGCCCTAGGGATAAAGGTAGCAATTATAGGCTCTTGCCTATTAACCTAGTTCCAGGGCATCCAATGATCCTCTAGATAATGACAAGCTGTATACATCTACAACAACAAACGCCTCCCAATGGGACAAGCACTTCATTACGGGAAAGGAGCAAAGCACCTATCTTGTGCAACTTTTTAAACTTTCACCGAAAAGTAATTGAGGCCCACATATACATATATTGTTATGGTACATTTATTGAATCATTAAAAAGGCACAAAACATGACTTATCGAAACGTTTGTACACACACAACTATGTACAAAACGTCTAAAGCACACAGCAACATTATCCATAATTTCATAGAAATCAACCAGCATTTTTAAAATGTATCCACCATCTCAACCACATCGTTTAAACCAAGGCTCAATTCCAAGAGTTAGTTTCAAACATTAAAAACCACATTTTCAGAACATATTCACAATTTCTTTTGATTTTCAAAACTCATTCTTTTGAAAATTACGTATACACATGTCCACCAACTTTATAACATGATTTTCATCTAGCGAAACAAGGTTTAAACATAAAATCCAACATCCATGACATTTTAAAGCGATCGAAAAATGCATATAATCACTTATAATCACATATAACATGCTTTTAATGCAAGAGAGCCTAGAATCCAACCGTATGGGGTTAAAAACTCAAAGTTTTAATCATTAGCGAAAAACCAAAGTCACCGAAACAAGATTCTGTTCTGATTAATGCGAAGCACTGGTGAGGAGAACACCGTTCCACTCTCGTAACGTTATGAATCACACCCGCAACAAGCCCAAAGCTAGAGAGATGTCTAGAGTGTTTGTCTCTCTATCAAGAGAGAAACAAAGAAGCATGTAGAAGAAGATTTGGACCAAAATCCTAGCCCTCTAGCATGTCACTTATATAACCCATGAAGACAGACCGTTTAAGCGGTCTTGCTTAGAAAGTTTCTAACTTTCTACCACAACGCTCCAATAGGACCGGGATTGAAACCAACATATATATAAGCGAACACTTGCACAAATCATATAGAAACATGCTTTTCTATAACAACTAAAGCGATATATAACACATCGAGAATATATATTACAAAATAAAAAGGAATTAGGTCTCATAACTCTTCCCCCCTTGAGGAATCTCGCTTTTGAAATTCACTACATGGTCAAGAAGAAAACAACTCTGGGTACCTAGCACGGACTTTGGACTCCAGGCTCAAGCTCCCATATAGCTTTCTCGACATCGTGATAAAGCAACATAACCCTGGTGCAGGTAATGGTTCTCCTCCTCAACTCTTGTTCTTTTGTATCTAAAACCCTTACGGGTCATTCCTCAAAAGAAACATCATCTTCCACCCGTAACTCAGCCTAATCTAGAATGTGTGATGGGTCAGGATCATATTTTCGAAGCATGAAAACATGAAACACATTGTGCACAGAAAACAATTAAGGAGGCAAAGCTAGACGACATGCCACTTTTTCAACCCTCTTAAGAATTTCAGATGGCCTAATAAAGCGCTGCGATAACTTCCCGTTTGGCTAAATCTCATCAAAGCTCAGCGTGGAGAAACCTTCAAAAACACGTGGTCCCTCACCCCAAACTCCAAAGGCCTCTTTCTTTGATCAGCGTAATTCTTCTGGTGACTTTGGGTCTTCACCAAGCGTTGGCGAATCATGATAATCTTCTCTATTGTCTCCCGTACCAAGTCGGGTACCAACATTGCTGCCTTTCCCACATCTGTCCAACATATCGACAACATATATAACTTGCCATACAAGGCCTCAAAAAGCGCCATCCCAATGCTAGACTGATAGCTATTATTACACGTAAACTCTACCAACTGTAAATGGTCCTCCTAAGAATCCCAAAAATTGAGTACACAAGCTCTCAGCATGTCCTCTAAAATTTGTATAGTGCATTAGGACAGACCATCCATCTGACGATGAAAAGCAGTGTTGAAAAGAAGATTCATCTCCAAAACTTATTGAAGACTTTGCCAAAAGCATGACGTGAAATGCGGGTCTCGATCGAAAATAATAGATACAGGCACTCCATGTAATCAAACAATCTCACAAACATACAACTTACTCAACTTGTCCATGAAATCCTTTACATGTATGGGATAAAAGTGTACAGATTTTGTCAGTCTATCAACCACAACCCAATTAGCGTCATGCCCCTTAGTCGATCTCGGAAGTTTAGATACAAAATCCATTGTGACGTTCTCCTACTTCCACTCTAACACTAGCAACGGCTGTAGTAATCATGCTGGTCTCTGATGTTATGCCTTCATTTACTGACAAGTAAGGCTTCAAGAAACAAACTGAACCACATCCCTCTTTATTTTCTTCCACCAGAACTGACGGCGCAGACCATGATACATCTTGGTGCCTCTCGGGTACACTACAAGACGAGAATGGTGAAAATCGCAAAATACATCGTCACGACACGATTTTGGCTCAATTACTTTTCCTGCAAACCTCAAACTCTGATTCGAGTTTACAACCCATCCCTTGGTGTCTTCCCCATTAGCAACACGATCTCGCAACATCTGTGCTTCCCGATCTGTCTGTTGAGCCTCCAGAACACAAGCAACCAACATAGGTTGTGAAACCATTGAAAATAAGGTTCTGCCCTCCTCTATCTCCCCGAGATAAAAATCAAACTCAACAATCTATTAAAGCATGTCCTACTCTCCTATGGTAATAGAAGCTAACAAACCATGAGATCTCTTGCTAAGAGCATTGGCCACAACATTGGCCTTTCATGAGTGATACTGTAAATCGAAATCGTAGTCCTCCATAAACTCCATCCACCTTCGTTTAGGAAATTGAATCCCAAGAAACTAAGATGGTGCATACGAATCGAATCAAACGTGGCACAGGACAAAGATCATACAACAACAAAAATTGTACTGCACCGTTTCGTTCAGATGGATGAGGAAATCGTTTGGATGAAATTCGCACGAGATGAACAATCTTGAACCCTGAACTCTGAAACAGAAACTCGACACACCCACAAGGAGGAATAGGGATTACACTTGACCAATCCCACTGATTTGATCATGCTTCTGTTCTTGAACTTGAATCCAAAGATCAACACGACAATCATCTGGCAATCTTTTTTTTGTTCAGATCTTCTGTTGTATTCCCAAATGCCGAAGACACGAACTAAGTGTGGGCTTAGATTCTTCGTGCTCTAAACCCTGTCTGGCTATCTCTTGTAGTTCTTGTTCTCACGTTATGAGAAAATCCTAAAAGATTATATAAATATATTATCTGGCGGCCAGGGTTATTACGACATATAAATAGACAATAACAATAACCTATGGAGTAAATAAGACATAGACTTCTAATGTAATTATGAAATCTTGCCTCATCCCAGAAGCAATTTCATAAAAATATAAATTATAATTCATTCTAATAAAAAGTTATAATTGCACTCCCAGCCTTATTTTCAAAATCAAGTATTTAAGCTCATGTTATTAAATATTTATTACTCTCCCCACGTTAAGATTACAGATACTCACCGATTAAATTAAATTACTAATAATTATATTTAATCGGTTTCTTTAAAAGTTTCTTAAGTCCTTCCGCTTAACTTATTTGACTGCCAGATTATAAAATTCAACTGTAGGGTTTGGCTCGGTTAAAACTTATAAGCTTGCTTAAGGGTGTATCATCAATTCCAATCTTTCGGGACGTGGATTCTGTCAATAATTAATATCCACCGTATACTTAATACCGTTATTCAACTCACTAGAATTATTGACCCATACAAGATTGCACCCCCTAATGAATCAAAATAATAAATATTAAATATACGCAAATAATAATTATTTTTGAGATTAAAAGTATAAGCACTCATAATAACTATGAGGTCTGAATTAATTTATATAGTCAGTATAAAATTAATTACCCTAACATGGTCCTATTCAATACACACAAAGTGTACTACTACAATGAGTTAGAACAATAGATGATGCTATTACCTATTCCCCATAATTGTGATGCCTCGTCCTTTGGACACATCGGGACATACATAAATATAAATAAATAAATATTTTAGCCATTTATTCATATTTATATACGTTAGTTATTACATCATAAATGAGTTCTAAACCATTCAAAGTATTCAACTATTACAATTTTACCAAAAAATTTCAAAAATTACACTAAGTACAGGAAAAACTGAATATAAGAACAAAAGTAGAGGTCTTGATTCTTTAGAATGCATCAGCAGGATCCATGTACTCTTGAAACTCACCTTGTTCTTCAAACTCTTCTTCTTCCTCTAGGATGACTTCCTCTAAGAACTCCTCCTCACATGTGGCACGAATGCCACGAGTCAAGGTCGAGAAGCAAGATGCCTTAACTTTCTAACTAATCTCACGACCATATAACACCAATACAGTTTATAGTCAAGGAGACAGATAATTTTATGGCAGAATAGCGGATAAGTCAATAAACATGTGTATATGAAATGCTATGTATGTAATGCAGATGCCCAACCCAACATGCACCCATATTATAACAGGAATTTCACATTGAGAATTACCAGAGTAGACTTTTACGGGTATTTGATCACCAAAGCCATCATTGCGTCTCATTGCAAATAGTAAACGCGCAACTTGGCTTCATGCATTAGCTGTTTTACTTAACGGCAATGGCGTGGGGTCCGTGCCATACTCCAGGCCAACAAATTCAATAATCAATCAATCAATCATATCAGACATCTAACAAGCGGTTTGTCCCACCTTACGACTTGTGATGCCTTTGCCTATGTCAACCCAAAGTCTAAGAGATAACTAGGAAAATTCAAGAGACATTTCACATTGTACAAAGTACCAAGATAAGGGATTTAGGACCGTCATAATCGGGCTCTTCTTCGAAGTTACCACCGTAGTGGGATTAGGTTTGTCGAATTAGGCTCTCTCCAAAATTACCCTTCAAAACATCGTGGCAATGGAGTTTAGGTCCGCCATAATTGGGATCTTCTTCGAAATTCCCACCACAGTGAGATTAGTTCCGCCGAATTAGGCTCTCTTCAAAATTACCCAATTTACCCGTATCACAACTCAATGAGCGACGGAATTAAAGAGACATCCAAACCAAAGTGCTAGTGACGAACCCATGGTGCCTAATAATCTCCATAAACCATTTCAAACACCGGGGACGCACCCAGGGTGAATAATCCAAAATTATTTCAAACACCGGAGACGCACCCATGGTGTATAAACCAAAATATTTTCAAAAATGGCAACCAGAGATGCCCTAGACTTAGAATCAAGAAAGACAATCACAATACAGCCCATCCCAACAACGATTTGCACATATGGACTCTAATATGTTAGGATGTAAGTGACAATGCTTATAATGTGTACCATCGATCCCAAATGTAACAATTTATAGCATGACATCAACTAGCATGGCAAGATTTATGGTACAATTCGCAAAGCATAAAGTACAAGTATGTGAAGCACAAGTTACAATTTTTAAGATATGATTCAGCATGATAACATGAGTTCTAAATCATCATGCATTCACTTAAAACACTAATCAACTAATTGAAACCAATAATCATATAGAACTCGGGTCTCACAACAAGGTACTCACACATACACTTAGCAACTTTTAAGGCAAAAAATTAAGTATTAAATTAAAAGGACCGACAAGATTTTGGGATATCTAGACTTGGAATAAAAGTTATGATTTTTAAACACCATTTATATAAAAGTATTTTCTACAACTCTCATATTTAACACTAAGGCCAAAACCTAAGGCAAAAGGGTGAACAAAACATCTTAAGAAAAAATGGTTAAGCACTTTTACCAAAAATATGCTTCTGTTGGTCTCGATTTTGGGATTTCAGATTAAGTCTAAATGAGCCCATTTTTTAGTATATTCTAGTTCAGCAGGTCCCCTACAAGTTTCATGTTTAGAGCTAAGGGTAGTTTTTTCGAATAATTTAGATTTTTTGGCCATTTTAGAAAATAGGTTCTGTCAGCCACCAAAACTCAGCAGAGCCAGTTTTGGACGGAGGGTTTGAAACGGTTTTGGGGTATCATCTCGAGACTTTAAGGTCTAATTTTTGGATATATGTACTTAAATATGTTAGCTACAATGTTGATGTAGACTAACTTTGGAATAGGTAATTAAAAATATGGGTTTTGGGCTACACAAAAATATATGAGAGAAGGGTCTCTTGAGGGATGAAAGTCAATAGAGATTTTCAAAGGGCTTTTGACCTGTCAAAACTCAATATTTTGTGCTCCGTTTTGGTGGGTATATATATATATTATCTACAATTTTTATGTTTTGACCAAAGTTCAAATCTCAATTTAAACTAGGGTTTCTAAGTCGGTAGTGTTGACTGGTCAGAAAATGACACACTTTGGTAAAATTACAATATCTCGAGTTCTACTTACGCAAATGAGTTGAAACCAACTTTGGATGAAATATAACACAAAAATATAAATCGGGACATAAAGAACATGCTTAGATCAGTTTTTTACATTGACTTATGGCGTTCCAAAGTACAGGACATAAACATCTATGTTCTAAAAAATCAAGTCTCTTAGGGTCCAAGTCTTCTACTTATGTCATGTCAAGTTTTTGTTATATTTCTTTACATTCTTGTTTTTTAGAAATTAATATCAAGATTTCAACATACTTAGAAATCATCAAACTCAAAGATAACAACATACAAACACATTTTATATCATTCAAGAACACAACAACCCCTATTTTGTTACTATGACGCGTTCTCGATTTTTAAAGTGTTTAAAGAGATGAGTTGAGGGATATTTTGATAGATATTAGATATAAGGTTTAGAGATCTTATTTACTTGTTTGAGAGCTCAAAGGAGGGTGGAGGATAGATTTGGACTTAGCTTTTGAAAACCTCCTTGATTCCTTCCTTTTTCTTCCTTTTTTTCCCCTAAAACTCTCCTTATCACTCAAGAGCAAAGATGCCTAGTTTCTCTTCCTCACTTGCACGAAAATATGAAGGGAAGAAGAGGGTGTTTGACTTCCTTTATATAGGCAAAGGCTAGGGGACAAGAGGGAAACAAAAAGTACTCTTAAAGGACAATTTTTTTTCTTTTTATTAAATGAGATTTGCGATGATTTGAGAGGGTTCAAGTTTTGAGGGCTAAAAATCAGATACGGGGAAGATAAATATAGCTAGGGGCTATTTGGGGGATAAAAACCTGATTCCACATCAATCAAGGGATTTTGCATTGGTTTGCATGCCCTTTTGTGCAAAAAAATGCATTAAAAGTTAATTTGATATATCTTTTGGGTGTCTTTTTCTATTGAGACCTATTATTTTAATATGTTTATGATAAATATAGCATTACTATGTATTATCATAGTTTTCATAGCAACTGACTAAATAGATGTAGTCTTTTAAGTCAAATTAAGCTATTTTGACAATATATGACTTTTTTACTTATTTTATTGTGTACGAACTTCAATAATGATTTGTTTATTTTTGTTGACCTATAACACTATATTATTAGGCATATTACTTTTTCAACAAGTATTGGATTATCATAAATTTTAATTTAATACATTTCTCATCATTTTAAGCTAAAAAGAAAGCAAAAAATCATTTTTTGGCACTCTCCCCAAGGTGGTCGGCCACTATAGACAGCCCAATTTGACCCTGCCTAATCTTAGGTGAATTCGATGATGAAAATGGTTAGAATAGTGTCTCAATTTGATCCTCAAAAAGTGATCCAAGCTCGGTAATTGAACCCGACCATCAAAAACCATCAGAAACCTTCAAAACCAATAGAGTTGTACCAAACCATTGATAACTTGTTGCCCAAGTCATTGCCAGAAGTGGCGACTGCCATGTTCATTGTGGTGACCGCCAAGAAAACCTTGTGGAACCTTTTCTAACATGGCGACCGCCTGGCGGTCGCCAACTCACATTGTGGCGGTCGCCAACTCACATTGTGGCGGTCGCCAACTCCAAATGGCCTGACATGCCTTAGAACGTGGCAGCATCTCATTGGTTAAAGAACTCTATAAATACCGTACCTCTGGTACGTTTTCAAGGACAGATTTGGAGAGAGAGGTTTAGAGAGATAAGCTATGCCGAGTCACCGAGCAATCTAAGCCCCAACACCGAAACCCTGCCGAAATACCGAGACTCGAACCACCGACATTGAAGCCTTGCTTAGATCATCGCCCGAGGATTGGACCGTTGAAGCACATTGCCAATTTGAGAATTCTCCTGTAATCTAAGTACCTCATTTGGATCTCCGATTCTTCTAAAATCTATTTCTTCTCTCTTGGGGTGATCGGGTTAACTTTCAATTTCAATTTGTGCATTTCTTTTGTTTACATAATTGATCTCGCTTATTGTTTAAATTGCTTCATCTTTTTAATTAATTGCTTATTTCACACAACCACACTAAACACATTGTCCTTTCTTATTATTATTAATTTATCAAATTAGTGCTAACATGATTTAACGATACGACTAAATAATGTCGTTATTGTTATGATTATCACATTGTCTTTTTATTTATTTATTATTATTAATTCATTAAATTAGTACTAGCATAATTTAATGACACGACTAAATAATGTCGTTATTATTATGATATAAGCACTTACATAAAAATGGTTGTAATTGTCAATATTACACTTATTTAATTCTAGTATTTCATTTCTTCGTTTTTTTTATTAATATTCTAGTATTTATTTTCTTTTTTTTAGTTTAATTTTATTTTACTACGCACTCTTTTTTTTTTCTTTTCTAGTATTGTTAATTTATTGTCTTTTTCTTTTAAGTATTAGTTTAATGTTCTTTTTTTTAGCATTTAAAGTTTCTTTTCTTTTCTTACAATACTAGCTTTAATTTTCTTTCAATGCATCATTTTTATTTTTATTTTTTTATTAAGTTTAGTACTCTTTTAATAGCTTTATTCTATTTTTTATTGTTGTTTTGTTCTCCTTGTAACGTAGTACTCTATTTTTTCTTACTATTAGTTTTAATTTTCTTATAAAGTTCTATTTAACATTTCTTTCTTTTAAATCTTAGTATTAATTTTCCTATAAAGCTTCATTTCCTTTCTTTGATTTTATTTTATTTTCATGGTGCCTATTTTATTTTCTTTTGTTAAACCCAAAAAAAATCATAAAAATCTTTAAATTTAATTTTCTCTTATTACAGTAATTTTCTTCTCTTTTGTTTTTTTTTATTTTACCTTCTTTTGTCTTTTTTAAAACATAAAATGTAAATAGTTGAATTTTAACTTTTCAATAGTCTAATAACATTTTTTTTTCTAACCTCATCATTTTAGCACATTTTTCTTTTACAAACTTTTTCTTCATTTTCTTTATTTCTAAATCTTTATGTTTAATTTCTTTGTTAGTGAATTTTTTCTTTAATATAGGAATTTCACATGCTTTCATTTTGGTTATGTTTTTGATAGTTTAAAGATATACATGTTAGCTTAGTGTTATGCTCAAGATAGTTTAGCTTATTTTTGTAACAAATTCATGTTTAGGTAATTTTAGCAATTTTAGCATTTTATTCTTTTAACCAAATCATACCAGTTTAGATTGCTTAAACAATATTGCATGTGGGTATGTTTTATGTCTCATTTAGATAGAAATTGCATGCCATAGGACTTATGAATTTTCCTTTGACACTTATTTATTTTGGAGTGTTATGTACATATTTTATGTATTTTTATATTTAATTTTGAATATTCTCTCTTCATTCACATTTTCTCTATTTGCATGCATTTGAGAAATCGTATTAAAGAACTAATAATGATTAGTCAAGGTCAACACCTTCCCCGATTCGTACCTTAACCTCCGAACCCTTTTTCTCTGGTTAAACACTTTTAAAACCAGTAGCTATTTTTATTTTTCTTAATTTTTCTAAAAAACTAAGTGGCGACTCTATTTTCAATAAAAAGAGGCTTTCAAAATTTGATTTTCAAGGTGTTAAAATTTTTTTTCTAAACATTCTTTGAATTCCTTATTTTTGAACATTTTTCAAAACAACCCCTAAATTGCAAACGCCACAGTATTTTCTGGCAACTCTGCTGGGGACTGATTTATAAAATCAAAATAAGAGGGCTGGACTTAAAAACATCATTAGTTCTTAATAAAATTTCTCATTTTTATTTTCGCATGCATATGCGTTGTTCTTCAAACCCCCTTGCCTGGTCGGCCTGATGCCCTGAACGTTAATTCGTTTCGAAAATTGTTGGGAAGACGGACAACCCTTATGACTGTATGCTATCATAGGTGCAGTAAAAGAGTCCGGGCATACTGTTTGACCATATTTTACATGGAAGGTATATACCCGACTCTATTCAGAAGGTACCCTTTTCAATTGATCAAAATCGACCTTTTGCATATAGTGAACTTAGAACCCTCCAATTAGGGGTTGCCAACCCTTGTAGGATTATGTGTTTTTCTTCATTGTATATATATTTTTACATTGTTAGGATTATTTTGATCAAATTTAGGCTAGTTCTCTCTCCGGGTTCGACCCGAATTTTCTATTATCCTTTGCTTAGGCTAGCTTTTCCTTCGGTGTTTTACTCGGGTTTTGTGTTTTTTTACAACATTCAATTTTTCTTACCATAGTTTTCTTCCGGGTGTCATACCCGTGTTTCATTTTAATACTTCTAGGGAGGCTTCTTTCCCCTCTGGGATCTTTCCGGGTCATTAGTTTTCCCTCCTTTTTTCTTGACATAGACTCATTTTTTTCAAACCCTTGTTATACCCGTGAGAGTTATTTTTCTACCGTCATGCTGTCCATTTTTTCTTAAAATTTTTTAGGTCAAACTATTCCGGTCAACGTTGCTCTGTTTCCCTGCCAAAGTGCTATCCATTTCCTCATCTTAGATGAGCTTTCCCTCTAGAATTTAGTTGAATCCCCTTCTTAATTATTTTTTTAGTTTTTGGGTTATCCTGTCATTCCGCCAGCATGAGCCCAACAGGGGCATTATTTCAGTTTTTGAGTTTATCTGTTCATGATTCACTATTTTGGGAATCTGAGATATTTGCTACCTGTTATCAGAATGTTCGCTTGGGAAGAGTCTGATACTAGTTACTCTGCTTTTAGGATTCAGGTGTTCTCTGTGAGCTTACCATTGGGCCGGGAAAAGTACAGTCAACACGTGTCTAGGAAAGATCAGTGACAGGTAGACTCTGTAGGGTATCTGAACGGTCAACTAAAATGATAAAAAATGAGGCAAATCTGCAGCCCTAATGAGGGCGATTACTGATATACAGAGAGCCGTAGAGCAACAGGGCCAGGCTGAAGTGCAATATCAAGCACAAATCTGGGTAATTCAGGCCCGTATTCCTGTTGCGAATGGACAATCGGATGACACGAATGAAAATGCCAAAGACTTTTGGGATGAAAATTAGGTTCCTGATGGTCCTCAAGTCATTCCACCACCCCCACAGAACACTCGATGGGTGATAGTTGAGGAAGAAAACACTACGCAGTCTAGAGAATCTGCACTAATTGAGAAGACCGACAGGATGGAGAAGGTCCTTATAAAAGCCAAGGGGATCGAGGAATACATGTTAGATGTTGGGGGACTATGTTTGTTCCTATATGCTAAATTGCTAAAAAAGTTCAAAATGCCAGACATAGAAAAGTTCAATGGAACCGGAGATCCCAAAATTCATCTCTAAATGTATGTTGGTACCCTGTCGCCGATGGAAATTGATAACCAGTTGAAGGCTCAGCTCTTTCATCGATCTTTTTCTGGGGCAGCCCAGAAATGGTTTCTCTCCCTTGATGTAGCTAAAATCAAAACTTGGGAAGACAATGCAACAATTTTTATCAGCCAGTATAGTTACAATGTCCAACTGGATGTAACTACCCGAGAGTTCAAAACGACCCAACAGGAGAACAGGAAATCTTTTGTTGACTTTCTAACCTGATGGAGGGGTATGGCTACCAAAATGACAACCAGGCCCACTGATAAAGAGCAGGTGAGGATTGTGGTTAAGAATCTGCTGTCTCTGTTAAAGCGCTACCTCATCACGTAGCTATTTTTCACCTTTGAGCAGTTGTTCAACGCTGGGGTACAAATTGAGAATGCTATCTAATCTGGTGACATCGAGAAAATAGAACCCAATTAGAAACCACCCAGAAGGGCTTTGCCCACAACCAACCAAAATCAATCTGCTGCAACCAACCTCCTGTCTCGTTCAAACGAGGTAAACTTGCTGAACCCATCTCCTTCAGCCCAGCAGTTCAATAACGCCCAACAATCAGATAATAGGCAACAGCAACAAAGGCCAAGGAGGGTGTTTACTCCCCTCAACATTTCATTATCCACCGCCCTGAATCGACTCATCGAGAAGGGGCTCATCAAGCCATTAGACCCCATGCCTATTCCTAATCCCCTACCGCTAAGGTTTAATGCTTCCCAATACTGCGCCTTCCACCAAGGTCACGGGCACCTAACTGACAAGTGATTGAGACTCCGGCACGATATCCAAAATCTCATTGACAACAAGGTGATCCCACCACCACCTGTCACCCCAAAATCGAATGTCACTACCAACCCATTGCCGAATCATGCCAGGCATGCTGGGGTAAATTACATGTCTCTAGGGGAATTGGAGGACCCGAGTCAGCACATCTGTTCAGCGCACCTACCACGCCCTCATGTTTCAATAACTGAGAATCAGACAGCATGCTCGTTCATGATGATTAGAGACAGTCAAGACAGGATGGAAGAATGGAATGATAATGCCTGAGAATGGTATCGACCGCTAATCCAAGTCTACCAACAAGAGGAGGAGCGCAATGAATGAGATGACTGGCCATTGGATTACCCGAGTCGACCTTATGGGTTTGGCCAGGTGCTTGATGGAATCACCCTTTCCCAACTTTTTGAGGAGGAAGTGTACGTCAATGAAATGCAGTCCTACTGGTTGGTAAGAATCGTGTTAAAATCAGATGGAGTAGAATGGACTGATTTATGGGCTGCTCGGGAACAACTAGTGAATTTTATTGAAGAAGACATATGGGGGAAAATTGATAATACATGGGAGATTGGAGATGATGAGAAAAGAAGGGAAAGGGCAACCGTTAGTGACTTAAGCGATTTGTGGGCGTTTGAAAGCCCTCCGCACGTAAACGAAGTGAGACAGACTAATAATGTGATGCCAGGATTATGGAATCCCGAAGATAGCGTGGAACACCTAACTAGAAGTGGACGACATTTTAAGCCAGCCCAGCTAGATAAGGGACAGCCAAGTGGAAAAGGAAAAGAGACAGAGCAAGAGGAGGAGGATGATGTTGTATTGAGACAGTTGAAAAAGATGCATGCCAACATCAGCATCTGGGGCTTATTGATGGCTTCGCATAAGTACATGCAAGCTATTTTGAAGGTGTTGAACAAGGCTAGTGTTCCGATAGATGCAACCCCCCAGCAGCTCATTGGGCTTATTCTGCCGGTCGCCGAACCAAAAGTCATTTCTTTTTCTGATAAGGATTTTCCCAATGAAGGAAAAAGTCACAACAAGCAGCTTCACATCACCGTCAAGTGCCTATAAAAATGAGTCCCGATAACCCTCATTGATAATGGGTCTGTCTTGAACATCTGCCCATTGGGAACGGCCGTCTGTTTAGGGATGAGGCAAGACCAATTCACTCCCTGCAATCAAGGGGTGCGAGCCTATGACAATACAAGAAGGGATGTACTAGGATTGATATCATTCTCCATTTCAGTAGGACCTCTAGAGACGTTAGTTGAGTTTCAAGTGCTAGGCGTGTCGGCCTCCTTCAATCTGCTGTTGGGCAGGCCGTGGTTGCATGACCCAAATGTCCAAGCGGTACCGTCTATCCTTTACCAAAAATTGAAATTGATAAAGAATGGGGCAACTTTGACTATCCACGGAGAAGACAGCATTCACCCCCTGAGAGGAGGAGAGGGCACAACTCTGTTGGAAGTTCAGCATAGTGAAGGTAATGTGTTACTCAGTGATTTTCAATTTGATGAAGAATAGGCTGTTCAGATACTGATGAATGAAGAAGAAAGGTATGTCAACTCACGAGCAGTAACAATGATGAGGAAAATGTCCTTCTTCCTGGGTATGAGATTGGGACGTAAACTGCAGGGAATCCCGAAACCCATTCAGGTATTGCTGACTTTGCATCGTTTTGGTCTTGGGTATAAACCAACGAAAGAAGGTCTGGAAGGGCTTAGAAAGCCAATTATTATGGGACGCTCAATGGGTATTTCGTAAAGGAAGGGAAAGATTTCCCATATTACGGTTTTTCAGAGCCATGGGTCGACGAGAAAATCAATCAAAAGTTGCCAGGGTTGGAGATCTTTTTTAACCACCAGCTGTCTGACACGGAAGAGGAAGAAACAATGGAATAAGAGAAGGAAGAAGAGAAGGTTCAGGAAGAAGATTGAGCTGACAAGTTTGATGGTGCCGACATGGGAATGCTATTTAACGAGAAGATGACTCAGTTGCAAGTGACTGATCAGAACTGTTTCATGATGGATTTCGGCGCACAAGCCGATTGCACCAAGCTTATCGTTGATATGGCTGCAAAAGAGGTGAAGAATTGGACCATCGAGTCTGGTGATGTACACATTGTCTATCCTGAGTCCAAAATTGAGTTAGAGTCTGTGGTCGAGGGCACATCTGTTGGTTCTCCTCTCCATGCTCTTACCATCAAGTTTGTAATCTCCTATATTTTTTATGAAATAAACAAGATTTCCGGTTACTCTGCTCTGTTTGATTTATTTTATACACTTTCTGACGATTTTAAATTCGACGGGGATATTCCTGAAGAAATAAAACTTTTAATGAAAAGAGAAGAAGAAATGCGTGCCCAACCAATGATTGAAAAAATATTATCAATAAATCAAGGTAATGAAGCTAACCCGCAAAATGTTCAAATCGGTTCTTCTTTATCCTCAGTTGAACAAGAACAACTAATAATTTTATTAAAAGAATTCAAAAATGTATTTATATGGTCTTAAGAGGATATGCCCAGAATTAATCCTGACATTGTCCAACACCATATCACCTTATACCCTAATGCTAAACCGGTCAAACAAAAATTAAGGCGAATTCAACTAGAATGGGCTCTGAAGATCAAAGAAGAAGTTGCTAAGAAAATTAACGTTGGATTCCTAACGGTAATCGAATATCCAAAATTGGTAGCTAACATCGTACCGGTTTTGAAGAAGGACGGCCGTATCCGAGTCTACGTGAATTTTTAAGATCTCAGCAAGGCTAGCCCGAAAGACAATTTTCCACTACCGCACATCGACGTCTTAGTAGATAGTACAGCGGGGCATGCCTTGCTGCCATTCATGGATGGCTTCTCTGGATACAACCAGATTTTAATGGATCCTGAGGACAGAGAAAAGATGACGTTCACCACACCCTGGGGGACCTATTGTTATCGTGTGATGTAATTCGGTCTAAAGAATGTAGGGGCAACCTATCAAAGGGTTGCCACTACTCTACTGCATGACATGATACATAAAGAGATCGAGGTGTACGTGGATGATATGATAGTCAAATCCAAGGATCGGGATAGCCACATCGCAGCACTACAAAATTTCTTTAAAAGGATTCAGAAATACAAAATGCAACTCAACCCACAGAAGTGTGCCTTTGGAGTCACTGCCGGAAAGATGCTTGGATTTATGATCACTCAACGGGGCATTGAAGTCGATCCTTCAAAGATTAAAGTAATTTTAGAAATGCCTCCTCCGAGGACCGAATGAGAAGTTAGGGGTTTTCTGGGTAAAATGCAGTTTATCAACCGATTCATCACAAAGCTGACAACTACCTGCGAGCCGCTCTTCCGTCTGTCGAAGAAATGGGCCGAATTCAAATGGGATCAGAAATGCCAAGATGCCGTACGATGATACCTACAAAATTCACCTGTTCTACCTACTCCCGAACCTGATAGGCCACTGATTCTCTATCTGTCAGTGACTGATTCGGCTATGGGATGTATGCTGGCACAAGAAAGAGAAATTGGAATCGAAAAGGTTATCTACTACTTAAGCAAGAAAATGATCGGGTCAAAAATACGGTACACACCACTGGAGAAGACATGTTGGGCTTTAGTTTGGAATTCCTAAAAACTAAGGCATTACATGCTGTCTTTCACAGTGAACATCATCTCTCGGATGGACCCGTTGAAGTATCTGTTCGAAAAGCCGGCACTGATAGGAAGGCTAACCCGATGGTTGCTGTTATTATCTGAGTTTAATCTCTAATAAATTACCCGAAAGTCAATCAAAGGCAGAGCAGTGGCAAAATTTTTGGCCGACCAACCAGTTAAAGGAGATGAAGAAATAGAGTTCCAGTTTCCTGATGAACAACTAATGAAAGTTGGGGATGATAAGTGGACCTATATTTTGATGGCGCATGCAATCAATATGGCTATGGAATAGGAGTCCTTCTTGTCACTCCGATGAATTGCATGTTCCGCTGTCTCTAAAGCTCAATTTTGAAGACACCAACAATCAGGCTGAGTATGAAGCATGTTTAGCTGGATTGGAGGCAGCCTTAGAACTAGGGGCATGGAAGCTGGAAGTCATCGAAGACTCAGCACTAGTAGTTTCACAAGCAAGAGGAGAATGGAAAGTTAGGGACTTAACCTTGATTCTCTATCATCAAGAACTAGAAAAGTTGATATCGTGCTTTGAATCGGTGATCTTCACCCATGTACCAAGACTACAAAACAAGTTCGCCGATGCACTGGCCACCCTAGCATCCATGATTGACATACCACCCGGAGTTCGGATGAGACCTTCGATAATTGAGCAGAAGAGAAAGCTGGCATATGAGATGACAGCCGCTATTGAAGAAAGCACTGACGGAATTCCATGGTATATTGACATTCAAAACTTTGTAGAGAAAGGAGAATATCCAAAGTTTGCCAGCAAAAAGGACAAAAGGGCAATACGACGACTATTCGCGCAGTTTTTCATTTGCGGTGGTAGACTGTACAAACGAGGACATTCTGGGGTCAACAAGCTGTGCGTAAACACAGAAGAGGGTCAAGAACTGATGAAAGAAATACACGCAGGAGTCTGTGGGCCACACATGAGAAAAAATATGTTAGCCAAGAAAATCCTACGATAGGGATACTTTTAGATGACAATGGAGACAGATTATATCCAGTTTATGAGAAGGTGTCATAAGTGTCAGATTCACGCAAATCTTATGCACGTTCCTCCGTCTTAGTTGTACAACCTGACATCACCATGGCCATTCTCAGTATGGGGCATTGTTGTGATTGGCAGAGTAACACCGAAGGCATCCAATGGACATGAGTTTATCTTAGTAGCCAATGATTATTTCACCAAGTGGGTAGAAGCAGCTTCCTACTCGGTATTGAAGGCCTCCCATGTTGCTAAGTTTATCAAAAAAAATATCATTTGCCGATACGGGGTCCCACATGAAATTATCTCAGACAATGGTTCACATTTTTAAGGAGAGGCCCTGGATCATTTCGAACAATACCGAATAGTGGCTCACAAATCTTTGCCATATCAGCTGCAAACCAACGGAACATTCGAGGCAGCAAATAAGAACATTAAGAAAATCCTGCAAACGACAACCAACTCACACAAAGATTGGTCAGAACATCTACCATTTTCACTATGGGGATACCGAACGTCAATCCGAACTTCAACAGGAACAATGCCATACTCTCTAGTGTATGGGATGGAAGCCGTACTTCCCATTGAGGTTAAAATCCCTTCACTAAGAGTAATGGCCGAGGCCAATATCTCAGAAGCAGAATGGCAGAAGAACCGGATGGAAGAGTTGCTCTTATTTGACAAAAGAAGGCTGCAAGCTCTGTTTCATGTACAAGGTTATCAAAGGAGGATAGCTCGGGCATTCAATAAGAAGGTCAAGACTCGGGACCTCAGAGAAGGAGATTTGGTTCTCAAAGAAATCAGAGCTCCCATCTTCGACCCGAGAGGCAAGTTCAAGCCAAACTGGTCCGGGCCATTTTTGATCAAAATCATCATGACCGGTGGTGCAGTCATTATTATGGATCTGGATGGAAATGTGTTCTTCACTCCAGTTAATCGTGATCAACTCAAAAAGTACTATCCTTGAGATAAAAATAAATAAATAAAAAGCCTGCTGAGTTAAAAATAAAAAAGACAACTCAGAAAAAAGTTAGAACAGCCCGCAAGGCCAAAAATCTGAAAGGGCAACCTTAGCAAAAATTAAGACATCACAAAAGGAGAGTGTCAACACCCGAGTGAAAATCGAGCCCAAACTACGTTACGGCCTGATTCTATCTTTTTGGGATACGTAGGCAGCTTCTTTTAAAGAAGTCTGGCCACATTCTTTGTCTTTAATCATTTTGAATCTGAGTAAGACCAATGCAAATCAATTTTTAAATTTTGATAATAAAGTCATTAAAACTTTGGATAAATTTAAACCATCTTAGACATAAAGCGAGAGTTTGTCATTACTTCGATTAGAATTACAAAGTTTTGAATAAAAGGAGGGGCACGCAAGTTCTGAACTTTACAAACAAAATAAGGAAAAACTATGAAATTTTTGAAACAAAGCAAGAGGCCTCAAGTTCTCCTTCTTTTTGCTGCTTGTTTATCTTTCTTCTCTCGATCCTGCATCAGCCATGTCTTGTATTCGGCAGAAATATTAGAACACTGCAACTCATGCATCTCCATCATTGAATGGGATGGTCAGGCATCCTAAAATGATGATAGAAACGGAACCCATAGTATGGATATGAACAGACAGCCTCGAATGCTGGGGAAGATGATCTGATTACGACCAAACTGCCGCATGATCCGATGGGGGTAATAGAAGGTAGTCTAACGCAGGCCGACCAGTAGAACCCCAGGATGATCTATAGTAGTCAAAGTCATGGTAGGGATCCGCCACCAAGAGCAATGCCAAGTAATGTCTGGCCAGTCAGAGAAGAAAGATACTGTCGCTAAGATGCCTCAGTGTCACATATCTGATAACATGACCAATAAAGGAAAACAGCGGCGTTGTGCCTATCAGTAGGAGGCTTCTGTACGAGATTTAGCTTCTCCATCAACCAGATTTGTAGCAAGAGTTAAAACAGTAAGAGAAAGGCTTTGCAGTATGATAAAGAGCTTGATACAGAGGAAGATGTTAAGCTCACTTGGAGAAGTAAAGGGCTTTCAGCAAAGGTGGTGGTCTCACCATGACGAATATCATCCAAGCCCAGCAGTGTCTTGGCCAGAACAAGGGCCACAATATCCTTCCCCGTCCACATTTGGCCAGCAATGTCAACCAGGGCACAACTAACCCGCCCATTAGGAAGGACAAGGAGACACTGGGAGAGGAGGCAGAAGCAAAGTTCATAACAACGACGCAGCTGAAAGTCGACATCGCTGAGGTCACCAGTAGGGTGAAACCTCTCAATAAGCCACAGGATGTCAAGACAGTCGCCCGAGGTCAGAAGAGAAGCCTCCATCTTGGATAAGCCACAAGATTGCATCATCTGCTGCCGAATTGAGAGGAAGGGAGTAGAAACGACAACAGAACCCCGTGGAGTCAAGTCTAAAATGGTAGCAAACTCCTCCACGGTGGGGCAGAGCTCTTCGAGGCCAAACCAAAATACGTGGGACTGTGGATCCCATGGTTGAACGATGGCCTTCAACAATGGTTTGTTGATCTTAACGACCATAAGATGAAGCAAAGAGTTGATCCCAAAAGAAGCAAAGTTCAGATGTTCAATGTAGGAGAATGCCTCAATCCATGAAGAAAGTGGGGTAGCCATATGGGTGTAAGCAACAGAAAAGGGAGCATTCAGGGCTGTGTTTGTAAGGCAAGAAAATGCGGGAAACCAAAAATTTGGCGAAAGGCACACTCATTGTGGCGGCCGCCACCTTGGAGTTAGCGACCGCCAACTGGAAAAAATATAGTACAGTGACATCATCACTTTGACCAGGCGGCCGCCATGTTAGAGGTGGCGACCGCTATGGTCGAAGTGGCAATCGTCATGCTAATTGTGGCAGTCGCTAGGTTCAAATATAGCGGGTGT
The DNA here is from genome assembly GCA_034768845.1 of Heliamphora exappendiculata. Classification (NCBI taxonomy): domain Eukaryota; kingdom Viridiplantae; phylum Streptophyta; class Magnoliopsida; order Ericales; family Sarraceniaceae; genus Heliamphora; species Heliamphora exappendiculata. The sequence continues at coordinate 28,437 of JAOTRH010444496.1, forward strand.
ATGTCATTATGCAACTTATGTGGCTTATGACATTCGCGTTATACAGGACAGTTTGGGGCAACAAATAAAAAGAAGCATACGACAGAGGAATATAAAGCAGTAAAATGGCACGAAAGCCCCAAAATGCATAAAAATGTAGCAGAATGTATCGAAGTATAACAGGGGCACCCATGCCCAAAATAATGGTAAACGGGGGCACGCAGACCCGTAAATGTATCAAACTAGAGCACACAAGCCCATAAAAATAAAATGTATCAGAAAGGGGGGGGGGGGAGCTCTCTGTCTCTCACTGATGTCTGGGGCGGACCCGGTGGGAGGAAGGACCAGCCTCATCCGAACTGATGTCATCAAAAAGCCTCTCCAAGTCATCACCGTCACTACCAGAGGAAGAGGACACGACTCTGGATCGGCTCTGTGCAGGCGAGATGGATCCTCTAGAGCGAGCACGGGAAGATGCACGAGATCCCCAGCCTCGGGCAGGAGCTGGAACCAGAACATGAACAGGAGCAAGAGCAGGGGGTGGAACAGCAGCAGCTACTGGAGGCTGTCGAAAGAGAAAAGAAAATAAGAAAACAGTATAAAGGAGAACAAAGAGATCAAAAAGACAAACACTAACCGACCGAGGAACAAAAGGAACCCCAGCTGCACACAGAGCAGCATCCTGCTGGCGGACAAGGGTCCGCTGGCCACTTACCACCAGCATGAGACGGTCCAGCCAAACCTGATCCGTCTGTTGAGAAATAATACAGAACTAAGCAGTCTACGAATAAGGAATGACGAAAAGGAAATAGTGAGAAAAGAGTCAAACCCGGGCGTGCTCTGGCCGAAACTCGAGGGCTGGAGGAACCGGGATAGGAATATCAAAAGGATACCCATCTACAAAGGAAGATACGGCCCAGGGTATCTTGACACTCCCAACGCTAGCCCCACCAGCCGGACCAGCGTCAGCAGCAGCAGGACCAGCATCAGCAGCTGTAGCAGGCTGGAGGAGCCATCGGTATCCTGAAGTGATCAAGGCCGAGCGACTGCCGGACCACTCGCTCACCGAGATAATACTCCTTACCAAATGGGCCCTCCAGCAGGATCCGCCTAGAAGCGATATCCCTGCTGCGCATCAGATTTGCACCGGCCCGATCCTCCACTCATCGCCAAAAATCCTAGTGAACCTGCGTAATTCAAAGAATAGTACAAACAGAAAATAGTAAGCAGTGAATATAGTACAGTATGATGACTAGTGTACAGAATATAGTGACTAATGTACAATATGATGACCAGTGTAGAGAATACACTGATCAGTATGCAGAATAAAGGTGTACAGTATAGAGAACAGCGTAGAAAATAGTAAAAATGATACCTACTCGGGAGTTAGCTGGTCCAAGGAGGCTCATAAGCGGTCAATATCCTTCCCTCCGGCCTTCTTCCCTTTTAGCCCTCGGGACCATCGGGCTGCTCGGAGAATAACCAGGGGGACTGCTGCGGAGTTCGCCGGGACATGAAGCCCGAGGAACTCGTAAGTCCACAGCTACAAAGAGGAAGGTGTCAATTAGTAAATAATGGATAACAAAAGAATGGAAATGAATGGAAAAATACAGAAATTAAATCATACCTCCCAGACCCTCCAGTATCCCTCGATGCTAAACTCCTGGGGGAATCGGGTCAAGGTCCGCATGAATCTGTAAAGGGTGGCAAGAGCAGCTCTTCCCTAGTCAAATGAAGCAACCCGGTCAAAATGAGCGAGGGCGCCAAGGTAATGCAGATGAATGGTATTTTTCTTGTTCGAAAACAAGAAGGTCCCAAACATATACATCAAAAAGCCCCGGGCAACCCACTCGAAGTGGCGGGGTTCAAAGTAGTGGAAGTGGCAAAAGTGCTCGAAGAACCAGGTGTATCGAACCCGATTTCTGTCCATCTGAGTAGGAACGGCTCTGAGAAAATACAACAGCGCATCAGCAGAGTGGCCGACGGTCGGATTAAATGGGATGGGTGCTCCTCCGACCCCGATACTGGTAATTAGCGCAAAGTCGAGAGGCGTCATAGTAGCCTCAAAAGTAGTGAAGTGAAAGGTATTGGTGGTATCCCACCACCGCTCGGCAAGGGCCGTGAGCCAAACTCGATCGTTGCTCGTCCTACCCAAAAGGGGTATGAAACGAGCAAAACCAGAAGCATCAACGAATGCTTGGCTAGGAGCGGGGAGGGCATCATACCACTCCAATATCTCCCCGGAGGCAGAACCTCCGAAACCTCTAACATAATGACCAGCCTGAAAGGAAAAGACAAATAGAAAATATATAAAGAACAGATCGAACAAACGAAGTGCAGAAAAATATCTGGAAGCAAAACCCTAGGTTCGTGTGTAAGTGACGACCATTCGGTTCTCTCAAGCTTGGTAAACCAGGAAAATCTCCATAATTATAGGTTTGTGCGTAAGTGACGACCCTTCAGTTCTTTCAAAAGCCCTAGAAAAAGACTAAGCACCCTAACCCTAGGTTCGTGTGTATGTGACGACCATTCGGTTCTCTCAAAAGCCCTAGGAAAATAGGAGACACCCTAACCCTAGGTTCGTGTGTATGTGAAGACCCTTCGGTTCTCAAAAGCCCTAAAAAAAGACTAGGCACCATAACCCTAGGTTCGTGTGTATGTGAAGACCATTCGGTTCTCAAAAGCCCTAAAAAAAGACTAGGCACCATAACCCTAGGTTTGTGTGTATGTGAGGACCCTTCGGTTATCTCAAAAGCCCTAGAAAAAGAATAGGCACCCAAACTCTAGGTTCGTGTGTATGTGACGACCCTTCGGTTCTTTCAAGCCTTAGAAAAAGATTAGGCACCATAACCCTAGGTTTGTATGTATGCGACGATCATTTAGTTAGTGCACGCCCTAGTAAAAGACTAGGAACCCTAAGTCCTGGTATGCTAGGCAGACGTCTATATTTTGGTATTAAAAATAAATAAATAAATAAATTAATTAAAAATAAAAAAATGGGGAAAAAGAAAATCTCCCCTTTAATGTTGGTATTTTGCCATTTTTGTTCCAATTTTTTTTAATTTTCTAGGATTTCTTAAAATTTCTAGAATTATCTTAAAAATTGTTTCTCATTCTCTAGGATTTTTCTTAAAATTTCTAGAATTATCTTAAAATTGTTTCTCATTTTCTAGGATTTCATAAAATTTCTAGAATTATCTTAAAAATTATTTCTTATTTTCTAGGATTTTCTTAAAATTTTTAGAATTATCTAAAAATTCTTTCAATTTTTTAAAAATTCTTTCGATTTTCTAGGATTTTCTAAAAATTCTCTCAATTTTCTAGGATTTTTTTCTAAAAGTTCTTTCAATTTTCTAAGATTTTTCTAAAAGTTTTTCAAAATTTTCTAGGATTTTTCTAAAAATTCTTTCAATTTTTTAGGATTTTTCTAAAATTTTTTAGGATTTTTCTAAAAATTTTCTCAATTTCTAGGATTTTTCTAAAAATTATTTCAATTTTCTAGGATTTTTCTAAAAATTCTCTCAATTTTTTAGGATTTTTTCTAAAAATTCTTTCAATTTTCTAGGGTTTTTCTAAAAA
>JAOTRH010444507.1:0-31993 GCA_034768845.1 Heliamphora exappendiculata
CATATTGTTAAAAAAATATTTTTGTAAAATAATACGCACGAAGTCAATACGTATGCGCAAACAAACAAGAAATAAACATGTACACAAATAAAAGACTCCCAAACAGGCCCCTTAAAAACCCTGACATGACGTGACCTTTAGAAACCTGGCAGTCGCCAAGCCTAAACCCTTTGACATGGCAACCGCCGAGTAAAAACCCTTCCAACATGGCGGTCGACATGTGTCTCTTGAGGAACCTGGCAGTCGCTACAATGCAAGTTGGCGACTGCCAACTCCAAGCGTGCATGTGGTCCTTGAGGCGCGCGAAATAGGCTCATTCCTTGCTTTTGTGCCTTCTCTTTTCCTTTGTGAGGACTATCTATTGTCACACAATGTTCACCCTTCTATTTGTGATTACTTTTCTGTTCATGGTGGGCCAGGGTCATGGGGATGACGACCTTGGGGCACGACGGGGCCCCTCTGCCACTGGGAGCTCCTCCATTGGGACTCTCGGAGGTACGTTCACTAGTCAGCCTGCCGGTGGGGTTACTGCTATGTAGCCTAGCGCTGCGATGGATGCTCTCTTGCTTGAGGCAAAGCGTGCTTCTCACCAAGCAGCAGAGCAGGAAGCATGAGCTGCTGCTGAGGCATAGGTGGCTGCAGACGCTGCCGCTGAGGCTGCGGTAGCCGACTTCCTAGATCCAGACGCTAGAGAGGATCATCCAGCACCTTTTGACCCACATACCTATGATTCGGTCCCTCATTGGATAGTATACCGCAGGATGAGACACTACGAGCCTCCCACCGATTCCATCGCTGCTGACGTTCTTTTGTAGGAGCCCAACCACCACATCTCTCGTTAGCGACTTTTGGTAGGTTACCTATCCCTACTGTTTCAAATTCAAAGCATGTTTTTATGATATACCAAACGTAGACGCATGCCTAGGATCTCCTATATGATATGATGATAATTTGATTTATGATGATAATTGCTGTGATGATGATAATGATTGCTGTGATAATTTGGATATGCAAAACTTAGCTTTAGGTACCTATGTAATGGAGTGTAAAACAGTAGGGACACTAGGATTTGAACAAATAATAAAAAATGGTAATTTATTTTATCATGAAAAATAAAGGGTTTGAGAAAAAAAATTTATTTTATTTTATTTATTTATTTTCTATTATTTATTTTTTAGAATTTTAAGGAAATTTTTTTGAAAAACCTTAAAAAGTTAAGAAATATTTCTAGAAAAAAACATAGAAAATTAAGAAAAAAATTCTAGAAAAGTTTGAAAAAGTTTTAGAAAAATCCTAAGAAATTTTGAAAAAAAAATTTAGAAAAAAACCTAGAAAATTTTGAAAAAGATTTTAGAAAAACCCTAGAAAATTGAAAGGATTTTTAGAAAACTCCTAGGAAATTCTAGGAAATTTTGAAAAAAATTTTAGAAAAATCCTAGAAAATTGAACGGATTTTTAGAAAAATCCTATGAAATTTTGAATTTTTTTAAAAAAAACCCTAGAAAATTGAAATAATTTTTAGAAAAATCCTAGAAAATTGAGAGATAATTCTAGAAATTTTAAGAAAATCTTAGAAAAATAAAGAAACAATTTTAAGATAAATCTAGAAATTATAAGAAAATCCTAGGAAATTGAAAGAATTTTTAGAAAAATCCTAAAAAGTGAGAGTTTTTAAGATAATTCTAGAAATTTTAAGAAATTCTAAAAAATTAAAGAAAATTGGGACAAAATAGGCAAAATACCAACATTAAATGGGAGATTTTCTTTGCCCCATTTTTTTTAATTATTTATTTATTTATTATTATTTTTATTTTAACACAAAAAGATAGAGATCTGCCTAGCGTACCAGGACTTAAGATTCCAAGTCTTTTACTAGGGCGTACAAAAACCAACGGATCGTCACATACACACGAATCTATGGTTAGGGTGCCTAGTCTTTTTCTAGGGCTTGAAAGAACCGGAGGGTCGTTACTTACACACGAATCTAGAGTTGGGGTGCTTAGTCTTTTTCTAGGGCTTTTGAAAGAACCGAAGGGTCATCACATACACACGAACCTAGGGTTTGGGTGCTTACTCTTTTTCTAAGGCTTTTGAAAGAATCGAAGGGTTGTCACATACACACGAACCTAGGGTTTGGGTGCCTAGTCTTTTTCTAGGGCTTTTGAAAGAACCGAAAGGTAGTCACATACACAAGAACCTAGGGTTTGAGTGCCTAGTCTTTTTCTAGGGCTTTTGAAAGAACCGAAGGGTCGTCACATACACACGAACCTAGGGTTTTGCTTCCAGATATTTTTCTGCACTTCGTTTGTTATATCTGTTCTTTATATATTCTCTGTTTGTCTTCTCTTTTTAGGCTGGGCATTATGTTAGAGGTTTAGGAGGTTCTGCCTCCGGGGAGGTATTGGAGTGGTATGATGCCCTCCCCGCTCCTAGCCGAGCGTTCGTTGATGCTTTTGGTTTGGCTCATTTCATACCCCTTTTGGGTAGGACGAGCAACGACCGGGTTTGGCTCATGGCCCTTGCTGAGCGGTGGTGGAATACCACAAATACCTTTCACTTTGCTACTTTTGAGGCTACTTTGACGCCTCTCGACTTTGCATTGATTACCGGTATCCTGGTTGGAGGAGCACCCATCCCATTTGATCAGACCATCGGCCGCTCTGCTGATGCGCTGTTGTATTTTCTCGGAGCCATTCCTACTCAGATGGACAGGGACTGGGTTCGATACACCCGGTTCTTCGAGCGCTTCTGCCACTTCCACTGCTTTGAGCCCCGCCACTTCGAGTGGGTCACCCAAGGCTTTTTGATGTATATGTTTGGTACCTCCTTGTTTTCGAACAAGGAGAATACCATTCATCTGCATTACCTTGGCGCCCTCGCTCTTTTGAACCGAGTTGCTTCATTCGACTGGGGAGGAGCTGCTCTTGCCACCCTCTACGGATTCATACTGACATTGACCTGGTTCCCCCAGGAGCTTAGCATCGAGGGATACTAGAGGGTCTGAGAGGTATGATTTAGTTTCTGCATTTTTCCATTCATTTCCATTCTTTTGTTTTCCATTATTTACTGATTGACACCTTCCTCTTTGCAGCTGCAGACTTACGAGTTCCTCGGGCTTCATGTCCCAGCGAACTCCGCAGCAGACCCTCTGGTTATTCCCCGAGCAGTCCGATGGTCCCGAGGGCTAAAGGGGAAGAAGGCCGGAGGGAAGGACATTGATCGCTTCTGAGTCTCCTTGGACCGGCTGACTCCCGAGCAGGTACTATTTTTACTGTTTTCTATGCTGTTCTTTGTACTGCACAGTTTTATTCTGCATATTGATCACTGTATTCTATACACTAGTCATCATACTGTATTGTATTCACTGCTTACTGTTTTCTTTTTGCATTATTCTTTGAATTACTACAGGTTCACTGGGATGTCTGGCAAGGAGTGGAGGATCGGGCCGGCGCAGATCTGATGCGCAGCAGGGATATCGCTTCTAGGAAGATCCTACTGGAGGGCCCATTTGGTAGGGAGCATTATCTCGGCGAGCGAGTGGTCCGCCAGTCGCTCGGCCTTGATCACTTTAGGATACCGGTGGTTCCTCCAGCCTGCATGTGCTGGACTGATCATATAGGCCGCATCAACTTGTTGCTGGAGACGGTGGGGACCCTAGTTTCGGAGCTGCTAGTGGCGGAAGGGGACTACACAGCCTGGGCCTGGGCACACCTGATGGGTCCCTTAGGTCTTGGCCCGGCTGGCCCTAGCGATAGGAGGAGGGGACCGGCTCCTGAGGCTGCTGGTGCTAATGCTGCTGCAGCTGCTGATGCTGGTCCTGTTGCTGCTGACGCTGGTTCGACTGGTGGGGCTAGGGTTGGGAGTGTCAAGATACCCTATACCGTATCTTCCTTCGTAGATGGGTATCCTTTCGATATTCCTATCCCAGTTCCTTCAGCCTCGGAGTCCCGGCCAGTGCACGCCCAGGTTTTACTCTTTTCTCATTATTTCCTTTTCGTTCTTCTTTATTCGTAGATTGCTCAATTCTGTATTATTTCTCAACAAATGGATCAGGTTTGGCTGGATCGTCTCATGCTGGTGGTGAGGAGGCTGCAGACCCTTGTCCGCCAACAGGATGCTACCCTGCGTGCAGCTAGGGTTCCTTTTGTTCCTCAGTCGGTGAGTGTTTGTTTTTTTTATCTCTTTGTTCTCCTTTGTACTATTTTCTTATTTTCTTGTCTCTTTCGACAGCCTCCTATAGCTGCTGCTGTTCCACTCCCTGCTTTTGCTCCTGTTCCAGCTCTGGATCCAGCTCCTACATGAGGCCGGGGTTCTCGTGCATCTTCATGTGCTCGCTTTAGAGGATCTGTCTTATCTGCATGGAGCCAATCCAGAGTCGTGTCCTCTTCCTCTAGTAGTGACGGCGATGACTTGGAGAGGCTTTTTTATGACATAACTTCAGACGAGGTTGGTCCTTCCTCCCGATAGGTCCCCCCCAGACATCAGTGAGAGAGAGAGAGAGAGAGAGTCCCTCCCAGCTTTATTTTTTGATTTTATTTTGCTGGGCCTGCGTGCCCCAGTTTGATACACTTATGGGCTTGCGTGCCCCTATTTTGGGCATGGGTGCCCCAGGTTTACATTTTGGTACATTATACAACTGCTTATGCATTTTGGGGGTCTTCGTGCCATTTTATTATCTACTTATCCATCTGCTGTATGATTTACACTGTACTCACTGCTCATACTGCATCATGCAAATGTCAAAATTTACACAAACTTCAAAATCTACAAACTAACACATGCCCGCCACCTTTTGACATGGCGGTCGCCATATACAACATGGTGGTCACAACTTGAATTTGAACTGACATGGCGGTCGCCTGGTCAACATGGTGATGTCATTGTACGATTCCCTTTCAACATGACGGTCGCTTACTCCAAGGTGGCGGTCGCTTACTCCGAGGTGGCAGTCGCCACAATGAAGGTACTTTTTGCCAAATTTTTGATTTCTCGCTTTTTCCTACCTTATAAATATAGCCCTGGAGGCCCCATTTTTTGTTATTCTGATCCAGATGGCTAATCCTCTTTCTTCATGGATTGAGGCATTTTCCCACATTGAACATTTGAACTTTGCTTCTTTCGGGATTAACTCCTTATTTTCTCTTACGGCCATGAAGATCGAAGAACCATTGTTGAAGGCCGTTCTGTTATCGTTCCTACTCCCTTCCTCTCAGTTCAGTAGCAGATGATGCAATTTTGTTGCCTATCCAGGATGAAGGCTTCTCTTCTGACCTCGGGCGACTGTCTTGACATCCTGTGGCTTATTGGGAGGTTTCATCCTACTGATGACCTCAGCGATGTTGACTTTCAGCTGCGTCGTCGTTATGCACTTTGCTTCTGCCTTCTCGCCCAGTGTCTCCTTATCCCTCCTGATGGGCGGGTTAGTTGTGCCCTGGTTGACATTGCCGGCCAAATGTGGACGGGGAAGGACTTTGTGCCCTTTGTTCTGGTACATTTTGGTACATTATACAACTATTTATGCATTTTGAGGCCTTCGTACCATTTTATTATCTTCTTATCTGTCTGCTGTATGATTTACACTGTACTTACTACTCATACTGCATCATGCAAATGTCAAAATTTACATAAACTTCAAAATCCACAAACTAACACATGCCCGCCACCTTTTGACATGGCGGTCGCCATATACAACATGGCGGTCGCGACTTGAATTTAGACTAACATGAAGGTCGACTGGTCAACAAGGTGATGTCATTGTACGGTTCCCTTTCAACATGGCGGTCGCCCACTCCAAGGTGGCGGTTGCCACAATGAAGGTACTTTTTGCCAAATTTTTGATTTCTCGCATTTTCCTGCCATATAAATACCGCCATGGAGGCCCCATTTTCTGTTATTATGACCCAGATGGCTAATCATCTTTCTTCACGGATTGAGGCATTCTCCCATATTAAACGTTTGAACTTTGCTTCTTTTGGGATCAACTCCTTATTTTCTCTTATGGCCGTGAAGATCGAAGAATCATTTTTGAAGGCCTCCGTTCAACTATGGGGTCCACAGTCTTACGTCTTTCGATTTTGCCTTGAAGAGCTCTGCCCCACTGTAGAGGAGTTTGCTGCCATTTTGGACTTGACTCCTCAGGGTTCTGTTGTCGTTCGAACTCCTTTCCTCTTAGTTCAGCAGCAAATGATGCAATTTTGTGGCCTATCCAAGATGGAGACTTCTCTTCTGACCTCGGGTGACTGTCTTGACATCCCGTGGCTTATTGAGAGGTTTCATCCAACTGGTGACCTCAGCGATGATGACTTTTAGCTGCATCGTCGTTATGCACTTTGCTTCTACCTTCTCGCCTAGTGTCTCCTTATCCCTCCTGATGGGCGGGTTAGTTGTGCCCTGGTTGACATTACCGGCCAAATGTGGACGGGGAAGGGCTTTGTGCCCCTTGTTATGGCTGAGACACTACTGGGCTTGGACGCTGTTCATCGTGGCGAGACCACTACCTTTGTTAGCAGCCCTTTACTTCTCCAGGTGAGCTTAACATCTTCCTCTGTGACAAGCTCTTTGTCATACTGCAAAGCCTTTCTCTTACTGTTTTAACTCTTGCTACAGATCTGGCTGATGGAGAAGGTAAATCTCGTACAGAAGCCTCCTACTAACAGGCACAATGCCACTACTTTCCTTTATCGGCCGTGTTATCAGATATGTGACACTGAGGCATCTTGACGACAGTATCTTTCTTCTCTGACTCTCCCAGACATTACTTGGCAGTGCTCTTGGTGGCGGATCCCCGCCATGACTTTGACTACTTTGGATCATCCTGGGGTTCTATTGGTCGGCCTGCATTAGATTACCTTCTATTACCCCCATCAGATCATGCGGCAGTTTGGTCACAATCAGATCATCTTCCCCAGCATTCGAGGCCGTCTGTTCTCATCCATACTGCGGGCTCCGCTTCTATCATCAGATCAGGATGCTTGGCCATCCCGTTCAATGATGGAGATGCATGAGTTATAGTGTTCTGATCTTTTCGCTGAATACAAGATATGGCTGACGCAGGATCGGGAGGAGAAAGATAAACAAGCAGCAAAAGGAAGGAGAACTTGAGGCATCTTGCTTTGTTTCAAAAATTTCATAGTTTTCCCTAATTTTGTTTGTAGAGTTTGGGACTTGCGTGCCTCTCATTTTATTCAAAACCTTGTAATTCTGATCGAAGTAATGACAAACTCCCACTTTATGTCTAAGATGGTTTAAATTTATTCAAAGTTTTAATGACTTTATTATCAAAATTCAGAAATTGAATTGCATTGGTCTTACTCAGATTCAAAATGGTTAAAGACAAAGAATGTGGCTGGACTTCTTTTAAAAGAAGCTGCCTACGTATCCCAAAAAGATGGAATTAGGCCGTAATGTAGTTCGGGCTCTATTTTCGGTCAGTGTTAACACTCTCCTTTTGTGATGCCTTAATTTTTCCCAAGAACGCCCTTTCGGGTTTTTGGCCTTGCGGGCTGCTCTAACTCTTGCTTGAGTTGCCTTTTCAATTTTTAACTCAGCGAGCATTTTATTTTTTTTATTTTTACCTCAAGGATAGTACCTCTTGAGCTGATCGAGATTAACTGGAGTGGAGAACACATTGCCATCCAGATCCATAATATTGACTGCACCACCGGTCATGATGGTTTTGATCAGAAACGGTTCAAACCAGTTTGGCTTGAACTTGCCTCTCGGGTCGAAGATGGGAGCTCTGATTTCTTTGAGAACCAAATCTCCTTCTCTGAGGTCCCGAGTCTTGACCTTCTTATTGAATGCCCGAGCTATCCTCATTTGGTAACCTTATACATGAAACAGAGCCTGCAGCCATCTTTCGTCAAACAAGAGCAACTCTTCCATCCGGTTCCTCTGCCATTCTTCTTCCGAGATATTGGCCTCGGTCACTACTCTTAGTGAAGGGATTTCCACCTTGATGGGAAGTACGACTTCCATCCCATATACTAGAGAGTATGGTGTTGTTCTTGTTAAAGTTTGGATTAACGTTCGGTATCCCCATAGTACAAATTGTAGATGTTCCGGTCAATCTTTGTGTGAGTTCATTGTCTTTTGCAAGATTTTCTTAATGTTCTTGTTTGCTGCCTCGACTACTCTGTTGGTTTGCGGCCGATATGGTGAAGATTTGTAAGCCACTATTTGGTATTCTTTAAAAAGATCCAGGACCTCTCCTTAAAAATGTGAACCATTGTCTGAGATAATTTCATGTGGGACCCCGTATCGACAAATGATGTTTTTCTTGATAAACTTAGCAACATGGGAGGCCTTTAATATCGAGTAGGAAGTTGCTTCTACCAACTTGGTGAAATAATCAATGGTCACTAAGATAAACTCATGCCCATTGGATGCCTTCAGTGTTACTCTGCCAATCACATCAATGCCCCATACTGAGAACGGCCATGGTGATGTCAGGTTGTACAGCTGAGACGGGGGAACGTGCATAAAATTTGCGTGAATCTGACACTTATGACACCTCCTCACAAACTGGATACAATCTGTCTCCATTGTCATCCAAAAGTATCCTGTCGTAGGATTTTCTTGGCCAACATATTTTCGCTCATGTGTGGCCCACAGACTCCTGTGTGTATTTTTTTCATCAGTTCTTGACCTTCTTCTACATTTACGCACAGCTTATTGACCCCAAAATGTCTTCGTTTGTACAGTCTACCACCGCAAATGACGAACTGCGCGGATAGTCGTCGTATTGCCCTTTTGTCCTTTTTGCTGGCAAACTTTGGATATTCTCCTTTCACTACGAAATTTTGAATGTCAACGTACCATAGAAGTTCGTTAGTGCTTTCTTCAATAGCGACTGTCATCTCATATGTCGGCTTTCTCTTCTGCTCAATTATCAAAGGTCTCATCCGAACTCCGGGTGGTATATCTATCATGGATGCTAGGGTGGCCAGTGCATCAGCGAACTTGTTCTGTATTCTTGGTACATGAGTAAAATCACCGATTCAAAGCACGGTATCAACTTTTCCAGTTCTTGATGATATAGAGTCAGGGTTAAGTCCCTAACTTCCAACTTCCTTGCCCCTAGTTCTAAGGCTGCCTCCAATCCAGCTAAACATGCTTCATACTCAGTCGGATTGTTGGTGACTTAAAAATTGAGTTTTAGAGACAACGGGGTATGTGATTCGTCGGGAGTGACAAGAAGGACTCCTATTCCATAGCCATATTGATTGGATGCGCCATCAAAATTTAGAGTCCACTTGTCATTCCCGACTTCATCAGTTGTTCATCGAGAAATTGGAACTCTGTATCTTCATCTCCTTCAACTGGTTGATCGGCCAAAAACTCTACCACTGCTCTGCCTTTGACTGACTTTTCGGTAACATATTTACGATCAAACTCAGATAATAATAGCAACCATCGGGCAAGCCTTCCTGTTAGTGTCGGCTTTTCGAACAAATACTTCAATGGGTTCATCCGAGAGATGATGTTCACTGTGAAAGACAGCATGTAATGCCTTAATTTTCAGGAAGCCCAAACCAAGGCCCAACATGTCTTTTCCAATGGCGTGTACCGCATTTTGACCCGATCATCTTCTTGCTTAAATAGTAGATAGCCTGTTCGATTCTAGTTTCTCCTTCTTGTTCCAGCATACATCTCATAGCAAAGTCAGTCACTGACAAGTAAAGAATCAGTGGCCTGCCAAGTTCATGAGAAACTAGAACAGGTGGATTTTGTAGGTACTGTCGTACGGCATCAAAGGCGTCTTGGCATTTCTGATCCCATTCAAAATTGACCCCTTTTTTCAGCAGACGAAAGAGCGGCTCACAGGTAGTTTTCAGCTTTGCGATGAATTGGCTGATAAATTGTATTTTACCCAGAAAATCCCTGACTTCTCGCTCGGGCCTCGGAGGAGGCATTTTCAAAATTGCTTTAATCTTTGAAGGATCGACTTCAATGCCCCGTTGAGTGATCATAAATCCAAGCATCTTTTCGGGAGTGACTCCAAAGGCACACTTTTGTGGGTTGAGTCGCATCTTGTACTTTCGAATCATTTTAAAAAACTTTTGCAGTGCTGCGATGTGGCTATCCCGATCCTTGGATTTGACTATCATATCATCCATGTACACCTCGACCTCCTTATGTGTCATGTCATGCAGTAGGGTAGTGGCAGCCCTTTGATAGGTTGCCCCTGCATTTTTCAAGCCAAACGGCATTACATGATAACAATAGGTGCCCTAAGGCGTGGTGAATGTTGTCTTTTCTCTGTCCTCGGGATCCATTAGAATTTGGTTATATACAGAGAAACCATCCATAAATGACAACAAGGTGCCCCACTATACTATCTACCAAGATATCAATGTGTGGCAGTGAAAAATCGTCCTTCGGGCTGGCCTTGTTGAGATCCCAAAAATCCACGCAGACTCAGATACGGCCGTCCTTCTTCAGAACTAGCACTGTATTGGCTACCCATTTTAGATACTCGGTTACCATTAGGAATCCAACGTTGATTTGCTTGGCAACTTCTTCCTTGATCTTCAAAGCCCATTCTGGCCGGATCCATCTTAACTTCTGTTTAACCGGTTTAGCATCAGGGTATAAGGGGATATGGTGTTGGACAATGTCATGATCAATTCTTGGCATATCCTCGTAAGACCATGCAAATACGTCTTTGAATTCTTTTAATAAAGTTATTAGTTTCTCTTGTTCAACTGAGAATAAAGAAGAACCGATTTGAACATTTTGCGGGTTGGTTTTATTACCCAAATTTATTGACAAAGTTTCTTCAATTATTGGTTGGACACACATTTCTTCTTCTCTTTTTATTAAAAGTTTTATTTCTTTAGGAATATTCCCATCGAATTCAAAATTATCAGAAAGCGTATGAAATAAATTGAACAAAGCAGAGTAACCAAAAATCTTGTTCATTTCATTAAAAACAGAGAGAGCTACAAACTCGATGGTAAAAGCTAGGAAAGGAGCACCAACAGATGTGCCCTCGATTATAGATTCTGACTCAAATTTGGACTCAGGATAGACAACCTGCGTATTATAAAACTCGAGGGTCCAGTTTTTCACTTCTTTTGCAGCCGCGTCAATGATGAGCTTGGTGCAATTTGTCGGTGCGCTGAAGCCTATCATGAAGCGGTCTGATTCTGTTATACGTAGTTGAACCATCTTCTCGTTGAACGGTAGTCCTAGATTGGTACCGTCGAGTTTGTCGATCCAATCTTCTTACCGAACCTTCTTTTCTTCCTTCTCTTCTTCTACTATTTCTTCCTCTTCTGTATCAGACAGCTGGTGGTTGAAAAAGATCTCCAACCCTGGTAGCTTTTGATTGGTTTCCTCGTCAACCCATGGCTCTGAAAAATCGTAATATAGGAAATCTTCCCCTTCCTTGACGAAGTACCCGTTGGGCATCCCAGAATAATTGGCCTTTCACCCCCTTCTAGGCCCTTCCAGATCTTCTTCCGTTGGCTCATACCCAAGACCAAAACGGTGTGAAGTCAGCGATACCTGAATAGGTTCCGGGATTCCCTATAGTTTATGTTCCAATCCTATACCCGGGAAGAAGGATATTTTCCTCATCATTGTTACTGCTCGTGGGTTGACATACCTTTCTTCTTCATTCATCAGCATCTAAACAGCCTGTTCTTCATCAAATTGAAAACCACTAAGTAAAACATCATCTTCACTATGCTGAACTTCCAACAAAGTTGTGCCCTCTCCTCCTCTCGAGGGGTGAATGCTGTCTTCTCAGTGGATAGTCAAAACTGCCCCGTTCTTTATCAATTTTAGTTTTTGGTGAAGGGCAGATGGTACTGCCTGGATATTTGGGTCATGCAGCCATGGCCTACCCAGCAGTAGATTGAAGGAGGCCAGCACGTCTAGCATGTGAAACTCAACTGACTCCTCTAGAGGTCCTACTGAAATGGAAAATGATACCGGTCCTAGTACATCCCTTCTTATATTGTCATAGGCTCGCACCCCTTGATTGTAGGGAGACAACTTGTGTGGCCTCATCCCTAAACAGGCGACCGTTCTCAATGGGCAGACGTTCAAGGCAGACCCATTATCAATGAGGGTTATCGGACCCATTTTTCTAGGCACTTGACGGTGATGTGAAGCGGCTTGTTGTGACTTTTTCCTTCAGCGAAAAAATCCTTATCAGAAAAGAAAATAACTTTTGGTTCGACGGCCGGCAGAATAAGCCCAATGAGCTACTCGGGGGTTGCATCTATCGGGACACTGGCCTTGTTTAACACCCTTAAAATAGCTTACCTGTGCTTATGTGAAGCCATCAATAAGCCCGAGATACTGATGTTAGCTTGCGTCTTTTTCAACTGTCTTAATACAACATCATCCTCCTCCTCATACTCTGCCTCTTTCTCTTTTCCACTTGGCTACCCTTTCTCTAATTGAGCTGGCTTAAAATGTCGTCCACTTCTAGTTAGGTGTTCCATGCCGTCTTTGGGATCCCATAACCATGGCATCACATTATCAGTCTGTCTCACTTCATTTACGTGCAGAGGGATTTCAAATGCCCACAAATCACTTAAGTCACTAACGGCTACCCTTTTTCTTCTTTCCTCATCATCTTCAATAGCCCATGTATTATCAATTTCCTCCCAGATATCTTCTTTAATAAAATTCACTAGCTATTTTCGAGCAGCCCAAAAATTAGTCCATTATACTCCATTTGATTTCAACACGATTCTTACCAGCCAGTAGGACTGCATTTCATTGACGTACATTTTTTCCTAAAAAGGTTGGGGGAGGGTGATTCCATCAAGCACCTGGCCAAACCCATAAAGCCGATTCGGGTAATCCAATAGCCAGTCATCTTCTTCATTGTGCTCCTCCTCTTTTTGGTAGACTTGGATTAGCGGTCGATACTATTCCCAAATATTGTCATTCCATTCTTCCATCCCGTCTCAGTTTCCTCTAATCATCATGAACGAGAATGCTATCTGATCCTCAGTTATTGAAACATGAAGGAGTGGTAGGTGCGCTGAACAGATGTGCTGACTCGGGTCCTTTAATTCCCCTAGAGACATGTAATTTACCCCAGCCTTCTTGGCATGATTCGGTAGTGGGTTGATAGTGACATTTGGTTTTGGGGTGACAGATGGTGGTGGGATCACCTTGTTGTCAATGAGGTTTTGGATCTCGTGTCGAAGTCTCAAACACTTGTCGGTTAGGTGCCTATGACCTTGGTAGAAGGCGCAGTATTGGGAAACATTAAACCTTGGCGGTAGGGGGTCAAGAACAGGCATGGGGTCCAATGGCTTGATAAGCCCCTTCTCGACGAGTCGACTTAGGGCGGTGGATAATGGAATGTTGAGGGGGGTGAAGACCCTCCTCGACTTTTGTTGCTAATGGCTATTATCTGATTATTGGGCGTTATTGGACTGCAGGGCGGAAGGAGATGGATTCAGCAAGTTTACCTCGCTTAAGCGAGACACGAGGTTGGTTGCAGCAAATTGATTTTGGTTGGTTGTGGGGAAAGCCCTTCTGGGTGGTTTATGACTGGGTTCTATTTTCTCGATGTCACCAAATTGGATAGCATCCTCAATTTGTATCCCAGTGTCGAACAACTGCTCAAAGGTGAAAAGCGGCTGCGTGATGAGGTAGCGCTTTAGTAAAGACTGCAAATTCTTAACCACAATTCTCACCTGCTCTTTCTCAGTGGGCCTATTTATCATTTTAGCAGCCTTACCCCTCCATCGGGTCAGGAAGTCAACAAAAGATTCCCTATTTTCCTGTTAGGTCATCTCGAGCTCTCTAGTAGTTACATCCAGTTGGACATTGTAACTATATTGGCTGATAAAAGCTATTGCTATGTCTTCCCAAGTTCTGGTTTTAGCTACATCAAGGGAGAGGAACCATTTTTTGGCTGCCCCAAAAAGAGATCGGTTAAAGAACTGAGCCTTCAACTGGTCATCAATTCTCATTGACGACAGGGTACCAATGTACATTCGGAGATGAATTCTGGGATCTCCAATTCCGTCAAATTTTTCCATGTCTAACATTTTAAACTTTTTTAGCAATTTAGCATCTAGAAACAAGCAGAGTCCCCCTACATCGAGCATATATTCCTCAACTCTCTTGGATTTTATGAGGACCTTTTCCATCCTATCGATCTTCTCAATCAGTGCAGATTCTCTAGACTGCGTAATATTTTCCTCCTCAACTATCACCTGACGAGGGTTCCGTGGTGGCTGTGGAATAACTTGCGGTCCATCGGGGACTTGGTTATCATCCCAAAAATCTTTGGCATTTTCAATCGTCTCATTTGGCTGTCCATTCGCAATAAGGATCCGGGCCTGAATTGTCTAAATTTGTGCCTAACATTGTACTTAAGCCTGGGTCTGTTGCTCCATGGCTCTCTGTATATTAGTAATCGCCCTCATCAGGGCTACCAAATTCACCTCATTTTTTGCCATTTCAGTTGATCGTTCAGAAACCCTACGGAGTCTACCTGTCACTGATCTTTCTCGGACACATGTTGACTATACTTTTTTCGGCCCAATGGTAAGCTCAAAGAGAACACCTGGATCCCAAAAGTAGAGTAACTAGTATCAGACTCTTTTCAGGTGAACATTCTAACAGCATGTAGCAAATATCTCAAATTTCCAAAATAGTAAATCATGAGCAGATAAACTCGATGACTGAAACAATGCCCCTGTTGGGCTCGTGCCGGTGGTTATAACAGGATAATTTGAAAACTAGAAAGACAGTTAAAAAGGGAAATCAATTAAATTCTAGAGGAAAATCTCATCTAAGACGAGGAAATGGATAGCACTTCGATAGAAAAATAGAGCTACGTTGACCGGACTAGTTCGACCTAAAAAATTTTTAAGAAAAAATGGGCAGTATGATGGTAGAAGAATAACTCTCACGGGTATGACAAGGGTCGAAAGAAATGAGTCTATCTTAGAAAAAAGGGGGGGAACCAATGACCCGGGAAGATCCCGGAGGGGAAAGAAACCTCCCTAGAAGTATTAAAATGAAACACGGGCATGACCCCCGAAAGAAAACTACGGTAAAAAAATCAAATGTGGTAAAAAAACATAGAACCCGAGTAACAACCCAAAGGAAAAGCTAGCCTAAGCTAAGGATAACAGAAAACCTGGGTCGAACCCGGAGAAAGAACTAGCCTAAACTTGATCAAGACATTCCTAACAATATACAAACAAAACATACAATGAAGAAAAATACATAATCCTACTAGGGTTGGTAACACCTAATTAGGGGGGTTCTAAGTTCATTATATGCAAAAGACTAGTTTTAGTCAATCGAATAAGGTACCTTCTGAATAGAGCCGGGTATATACCTCCCATGCAGAACATGGTCAGACAGTACGCTCAAACTCTTTTACTGCACCTATGATAGCGTACAGTCAGTAAGGGTTGCCCGTCTTCCCAATAATCGCCGAAATGGATTAATGTTCAGGACATTAGGTCGACCAGGCAAGGGGGTTTGAAGAATAATGCATATGCATGTGAAAATACAAATGACGAATTTTATTAAGAACCAATGATATTTTCAAGTCTTGCCCTCTTATTTTGATTTCATAAACCACTATCCCCAGCAGAGTCATTAGAAAATACTGTGGCGTTGGGATTTAGTGGTTATTTTGAAAAATGTTCAAAAATAAAAAATTCAAAGAATGTTTAAAAAATCTTTTAACACCTTGAATACTAAAATTTGAAAACCCTTTCTTGCTGAAAATAGAGTCACCACTTAGTTTTTGAGAAAAAACTAAGAAAAACAAAAACAAAAGGCTACTGATCTTTAAAATGTTAACCAGAGAAAGAAGGTTCGGGGGCTAAGGTACGAATCAGAAAAGATGTTAAACACCCTGTTCGCCCAACCGTAAGGTTGGCATCTACTAATCATCATTAGTTCTTTAATATGATTTCTCAAATGCATGCAAATAAAAAAATAGAGGTAAAGATAGAACATCCAAAATCAAATATAAAAAATATATAACATATGTACATAGCACTTCAAATCAAAGAAAATAAAATGGTAAAATCCTAAGTATTATGGCATGTAATTTCTAACTAAAGAATACATGGTACACATACCCACATACAATATTGTTTAAATAACCTAAACTAGCATGATTTGATAAAAAAAATATGCTAAAGTTATTAAAATTATCTTAAGCATGAATTGCAAACAAAATAAGCTGAACTATTCTAAGCACAATTTTAAAGAAATTAACTAAAATATGCATATTATCAAAACAAATTAGGTCAACATTAACATGATGAATTAAAATAAAAAATGCATAAAAAAGAAAAAGGCTACATTAAAAGAAAGCCTATTTAACAAAAAAAAATTAAAATAAAAGTTTTATAACAAAAGAGAATTTATAATTTTAAAAGAAAAGAAAAAGATTTGACAAAATATGAAGGGTAGAAATCACTATTAAGAAGAAAATCTAACTATTTATATAAAAGATGAAAATAAGAATAATAAAAAAAACATTCAAAGATATTTTTATGATTTTGTGCTTTTTGTAGTTAATAGAAGAAAAGAAAAGAAAAATATTACAGAAAAAAAGTTAAGAAGATTTAGTTATTAACATTTTATATTTTAAAAGAGAATAAAAGAGAAGAAAATAGAAAAAATGGAAAGAATAATGGAGTATTTTTAAAAAGAAAAATTATGAACTACTTAAAGAAAAAAATTAACTTAAATGCTTTTTTGTGATTGTTTTTGTTTTAGCAAAATAAAAAAATTTCCATAAAAAAATGACTATAAAAATAAAAAATAAAAATAAAAATAATGAAAATGAAAAATGAATTTCTATAAGAAAAATGAATATTAATATTACAAGAAAAGAAATGCTAAATGAAACTTTGTAAGGAAATTAAAACTAATACTAAAAGAAAATAAATTAATAGAAATGAAAATTACACTAATAAAATGAAGAGAATAAAAGCTAAAAAAATAAAATAAAATAAAATTAAAATAACATCTAATATCAAAAGAACATTTAGGTTGGTGTTAGCACAAGAACATTATGCTAAAATTAAAAGAAGAAGAAAAAAAATTCTAGAATATTAAATTAATGTGAAAGAAAAGAAAAAGAAATTGAGTAAAATACTAGAATTTAAATAGATGTAATATTGACTATTATAACTATTTTTATGTAAGTGTATTGGATTATAACAATTGACAACATTGATGAGTTGTAATTGTAAAAAATATTAGCACTATTGTGAGACTCTGTACTGTTTCTTTTTTTATTTATATGCATATTCCGTGTTTTTAGTCACACTTTAGCATTTTTGCTTTAATATGCATATATGTGTTTCGATGCATGCTTTGGTTAATCTGAGCATGCAGGGTTGCTTCCCGAGGTTGAAGGGAGTTTCTATGCGAATTTTGAAAATTTTAAAAAAAGATATTTTGGAGGCTTATAAATATCTAGAGTTAGATATTTTCAAAAAATATTTCCAAAACTTAACTCTTAAGTTTCTTCTATTTTCTTTCTGCCTTCTCTCTAACTTCTCGGGGCTGGATTTGCAACGATTCAACAACAGATTCTTTATATTGGCATCGTGGTCTACGCATCCATCCGGTCAGATTTTGATTTCGGCGGAGCTCAAATTTGCACGTAGATCGAGGCATCAAGTTTTTGACCCAACGAGGTAGGATCTCAGATTCTACTACTGTATAAGGGTTGTATATGTAATCTTATGTGTCTTCACCGTGTAAATTGCTTGAAAATCATCTTTGTTTCAAAGTTAGGATTTTTGGTTTTAAAACTATTTTTCAGCGTTTCGGTTGGATGAAATCGGGTGTTGGATGTTTCTTTTGAGGTTTTAAGATAGTCCTAAGCTAGGGTATGCCTGTGCATATAAAAAATAGTCGTTTGGAGGCTTGATTTGAGGTTTGAAAACCCAAAACCGTAGCACAAAAACCATTTTCTGGGCTGATCTGTCGACTGGATCTTGGCTGGAGGGAGGAGGTTAGTCGATTGACGAACCACTATTTTGAAACTTTGCCTTTTCCAGAGGCTTTTCAGCCGACTGGTGGGAGGGGCCAGTCGACTGATGTGTTGAGTTGGTGTTTTGGTGGTTTTTTTGGTGGTTTTTGGGAATGTGATTAGGTTCCTTTGGAAGAAAAGGTTTGATGTTTGGGAGAAACGTGTTTATTGGAGGTTTGGAGCTAACCCTTGGGGTTGAGTCTCGCTTTCTAAAACGTTTTCATAAAATGTGTATGTTTTTACATGTTTTGATTTGATCTCCATGGTTTCATGGATTGGATCTCTTACTTATACATGTGTTGTATAATTGGTTCGGGGGAAAATATTTTGAAAATGTTTTGTTTTGATCTCCTGGTGATGGATGGATCTATATACATGTCTATTGTACCGGTTTAAAAAATATTTTTAGAAGAATATCTAGATATATCGGGATGACGTGTATTTGGCACGAGTTGCCCTCGGTGTAAGTCAAAAAACGTGCGCAGCGTAGGTACTCAGGTCCTTCGGGTTAGTCCCTGTAAATTGAGGTGGATGGGTGCTCAGCTCCCTCGGAGTCGTACCCGTAAATTGAGTGGTTCGTCGTGGTGCTCCTTATAGAACTTGTGTGTATCTAACCGGTCCCATGATGTATAGGGATTAGATACTAGACAGGGGTCTATAGTTGTTACCTCTGTTCCCATGTGATAGAGTCGGTATATAGGATCATACTCTTCTTATTCGGTGATGGTACATTCCGCGAGAAAATTGATGTTTTAATTACTATTTTTTCTTAACTGCAGTGGTTTATTTGCATTTGTTGCAATACCTGGTTTGAAGGATAAAAACATGATTTTATGAAATAAAACTATTTTGGGAGACTTGTGTAATCTGATGGGAAAACTTGAGGATTTTGGATGGAAAACCTGTTTTGGTTATGTGGTTGAGTTCACTCCCACCATATGATTGCATATTCCTGCTTTACAGCTTATTATCTGTTTCTATTGGGCTTCGGCTCACGGGTGGAAATTTTCTGTAAAACCATTTTCAGGTGATGATGTGGATGAGGAGTAGCTTGGTGGTGCCCGTGGTAGTGGAAGACTTTTGTAGTTTTTCTTTTTGGTATGCCTATTCCTGAAGATAGGTTTTGTACGCTATAAGGCGATATATTGTACGCATATTGAACTGTTGTCTTTTATTTATGAGAGCTACACTTTGTTGGGTGTTCTATTGGTTTCAACAGGCGGATTTCAATGTATGAAAACCTATATTTTCATATAAAATGGATGTTTGGTGGATTTTCACGTGACCCTAGGTTTTGGAACGTGACAACTTGGTATCAGAGCTCTGGGTTCGAATACTTAAGAGCCATGGGAAAATGGAATTTATCACCTGGTGAGGTTGATTGTGTATGCTTGCTTGCATGTGTTTGAACGCTGGTTTATAGCATGTTAATAGCTTTCTGAGCATGATAATTGTGTATATATGGGTATGAAGGTTGAATCTCATGATTGATGAGTCTTGCCTTCGGGCGTTTGGTTTAATATGTTTAGAAGCCAAGTTAGAAGCGCGTTTGGCCGACGTGTATTTTAGCAAGGAATCTGAATACGTAATCCAAATTGACGAGTCCGTCTTGTTAGTTCTCCTCGGTGTGTGAGACATGTTTGCATAATCTTATGTGGCTATGTGATAGTATGATTATGTGTTTATGTTACATAGTAGCATGTTGTAGGGAAGCTTATCCTGTTTATATTGCTTACTATAGAATTATGTCCACGCGGGGAGTGCAGGGTCGTGGCCGGGGCCGGGGCCGAGGACGTGCTTATGTTCAGGTTTCGGAGGAAGAGAACATTCCTTCCCCACAGGAATAAGTGGGTGGTACTGATGTTAGCGGCGCTGATGTCGTCCATGAGATGTTAACCACTATGCGAGAGATGGCTAAAGCTACAAAGGCTAGTGTGCAGGTTCCTAAGCTAAGGGCTTCTGTGGCCATGCGGGAGTTTCGGCGGTTGGATCCTCCGACCTTTTATGGGGAGCCGGATCCCAAGGTGGCTACTGAGTGGTTAGAAGTGACAACTTCTATCTTTGATACTCTGGATATTGAGGAGGATTCTTTGTGTATAAAGTTGGCAGCGTTCCAACTGCGGGAAGATGCTAGAGAGTGGTGGAAGTTCGCCAAGACCACTGTGGATGAGACGCGGGCTGCTTTCACGAGAGTCTTCTTGGAGAAGTATTTTCTGAGGTCTTCGAGGGATACTTACCGAGAGGAGTTCCTCTCCCTTGTTCAGGGGAATTTGTCTGTGGTCCAGTATGAGGCCAAGTTCGCGAATCTGTCACGGTTCGCACCTGAGATGGTATCTACAGAGGAGTTGCGCACTCAGAGGTTTGAGAGGGAACTACAACCTGCTATCAAGGATAGGGTTGCAACTCTGGATGTAGAGGTGTACATCAAGCTGGTGGAATCTTCTATCCGGGTTAAGAACTCATTGGCAGATAGCCGCAGGATTAGAGAGAGCGGGAGTCAGCAGGGCAGTGGAGATACACAGTTTCAGGGGCGCAGGAACAAGCGCCAGAAGTCGTCTGGACCTAGTTCTCATTTTGCAGGATCGTCCCAGCCACAGTCGTCTGCACCTACACTTTCAGTGGCCTCGACAGGAAGGCCAGAGCAGAGAGGATTGATCTGTTATCACTGTAGACAGCTGAGACATCGTTTAGTTGAGTGCCAGTAGAAGGGCCAGGCTTAGAGTTCAGCGCCCGTCAAGTCACTGGCGAGAGACCCACCTATCTGTTTTGGGTGTGGTCATCCTGGGCATATCCGCAGACATTGTCCCAGAGAGGGGAATGTTCAGAGTGCGACAGGAGCATCTATTCCTTCATATATATAGAGGCGACAGGCTCCGTAGCTACCTAGGGCTCAGATGTCT
Organism: Heliamphora exappendiculata; assembly: GCA_034768845.1. Classification (NCBI taxonomy): domain Eukaryota; kingdom Viridiplantae; phylum Streptophyta; class Magnoliopsida; order Ericales; family Sarraceniaceae; genus Heliamphora; species Heliamphora exappendiculata. The sequence goes on from JAOTRH010444507.1 coordinate 20,902, forward strand.
AGGTTCGCGAAAGGAGGTACTTTAGCGCAGTCGATGAGGCAGCCATCGACTCAAAGTTATGGTGGACATACCAGACTGCCGCAGGCCAAGGCTTATGTTCTTGTGGATCGCAGTGCTTCCAAAGAACCAATGGTGTCTGATGCTGCTGTTACACTAGCCATGATAAGAGGTACTCTTCTAGTCTTTAGATCATGGGCCAGTGTTCTCATCGACACAGGAGCATCACATTCATTTATATCATCTACATTTGTATCTGCTGTGGGGTTGGAAATGGACTGGTTGGGTAGCACCTTGTATGTGGAGACCCCAGTTAGTGGGAGTGAGACGCTAAGCCTTGTCTGTAGATCCTGTGTGCTGGAGGTCGCCGGCCGTTGTTTAGAGTTTGATTTTATCATTCTAGACATGACCACGTTTGTTGTCATCCTAAGGATGGATTGGTTGACTACCTATCATGCCTTTATAGATTGAGAGCGACGGAGAGTGTCTATCTGTACGCCAGAGGGTGGATTGTGAGCGACGGAGAGTGTCTATCTGTACGCCAGAGGGTGACTGCTTTTACTTTGTGGGTGATCGGGATGAGGGCTTGATGTCTATGGCAGGTGCCACTCGAGTTCGAGAAGATTTGAGTTTCCTCTTTTCTGCACTCAGGTTAGATGAGCTGGTTAGGATTTGGGGAGTGTTACCCCCTGTGGTGTGCGACTATCCGGATGTCTTCTCAGACGATCTATTTGAGTGGCCACCGAGCTGAGATGTGGAGTTCTCCATTGATCTTGTTCCAGGAGCTTCTCCCATCTCTATGCCATCATACCGTTTTGCACCGACTGTGTTGTAAGAACTCAAGGTGCAGTTGCAGGAGTTGCTAGATAAGGGGTTTGTGCGGCCAAGTACATCGCCGTGGGGATCCCCAGCTCTCTTTGCAAAGAAGAAAGAAGGTTCGTTGAGGTTGTATATAGACTATAGGAAGTTGAACCAGGTGACGGTGAAGAACAGGTATCCGATGCCGAGGAATGACGACTTGTTTGATTAGTTGAGGGGGTCTCGTTGCTTTTCAAAGATTGACTTAAGTCAGGGTATCATCAGCTGAGGATCAGGGACGAGGACATAGCGAAGACCACTTTTCGGACTCACTATGGTCACTACGAGTTTCTCGTTATGCCATTCGGTCTGATGAATGCGCCTGCTACATTTATGGGTCTGATGAACCGTATCTTCCACCCTTATCTAGACAGTTTCGTAGTTATGTTCGTGGATGACATTCTGGTTTATTCGCCCACGAGGGAGATGTATGAGGAGCACTTGGATGTCATTTGGTAGCTTCTGAGAGAACATCATTTGTATGCAAAGTTCGAGAAGTGCGAGAGACCGCTGTGTGTTGGACAGAGGTGGGAGAGACCACTGTTTTGGGACCCGACTTGATGCGGGAAACGACAGAGGTGATCACAATGATTCGTCAGCGATTGGTGACAGCTCATAGCCATCAAGAGCGTTATGCTAATTGGAGGAGGAGACCGTTAGAGTTGGCCGTGGGAGACCATGTGTTTCTGAAGGTCTCGCCACGCAGAGGGTTAATGAGATTTGGTCGTAGGGGGAAGCTATCACCACGTTTTATCGGACCGTTTGAGATCCTGGAAAGGATTGGAGTGGTTGCATACCGTCTGGATTTTCCGCCTCAGTTAGCATCTGTGCACAACGTCATTCACGTTTTCGTGCTTCAGAGGTACGAGCCGGATCTGTCTCATATGTTAGAATGGACTGAGTTGCGAGTTGATGAGGATGTGACGTATGAGGAGCGTCCCGTGACGATTTTGAATACAAAGGAACAGGTGTTGCGGGGGAGAACGATTGCCTATGTCAAAGTTTAGTGGCTTCATCACGGGGTTGAGGAAGCGACTTGGGAGCTTGAGTCTGGGGTTCGTGAGAGATACCATGAGTTGTTTACCTCGTGACCTCATAGTGAATTTCGGGGGAAAAATTCTTTAAGGGGGGAGAGTTGTGAGACTCTATACCGTTTCTTTTTTATTTATATGCATATTTCGTGTTTTTAGTCACACTTCAGCGTTTTTGCTTTAATATGCATATATGTGTTTCGATGCCTGTTTTCGTTAATTTGAGCATGCGAAGTTGCTTCTCGGGGTTGTAGGGAGTTTCTGTGTGAATTTTAAAAATTAAAAAAAAAGATATTTTGGAGGCTTATAAATATCTGGAGTTAGATATTTTCAAAACTTAACTCGTAAGTTTTCTCCATTTTCTCTATACCTTCTCTCTAACTTCTCGGAGGCCCGGGGCTCGATTTTCAACGATCCAACAGCAGATCCTTGATATTGGCATCGTGGTCTACGCATCCATCCGGTCGGATTATGATTTTGGCAGAGCTCAGATTTGAACATAGATCGAGGTATCAGGTTTTTGACCCAACGAGGTAAGATCTTAGATTCTACTGCTGTATAAGGGTTGTATATGTAATCTTATGTGTTTTCACCGTGTAATTCGCTTGGAAATCATCTTTGTTTCAAAGTTAGGGTTTTTGGTTTTAAAACTCTTTTTCGGCATTTCGGTTGGATGAAATCGGGTGTTGGATGTTTCTTTTGAGGTTTTATGATAGTCCTAAGCTAGGGTATGCTTGTGGATATCAAAAACAGGAGTTTGGAGGCTCGATTTGAGATTTGAAAACCCAAAACCAAAGCACAAAAACCAATTTCTGGGCTGATCAGTCGACTGGATCTTGGCTGGAAGGAGGCCAGTTGACTGGACCTCTGGGTCAGCCAACTGACGAGCCACTATTTTGAAACTTTGCCTTTTCTAGAGGCTTTTCAGTCGACTGGTGGGAGGGGCCAGTCGATTGATGTGCTGAGTTGGTGTTTTGGTGGTTTTTTTAGAGGTTTTTGGGAATGTGATTGGGTTCCTTTCGATGAAAAGGTTTGATGTTTGGGAGAAACGTGTTTATTAGAGGTTTAGAGCTAACCCTTGGGGTTGAGTTTCACTTTCTAAAACGTTTTCATAAAATGTGTATGTTTTTACATGTTTTGGTTTGATCTCTATGGTTTCATGGATTGGATCTCTTACTTATACATGTGTTGTATAATTACTTCGGGGGAAAACATTTTGAAAATGTTTTGTTTTGATCTCCTGGTGATTGATGGATCTATGTACGTGTATATTGTACCGATTTGAGAAATATTTTTAGAAGATTATCTAGATGTACTGGAATGACGTATATTTGGCATGAGTTTCCCTCGGTGTAAGTTCGAAAACGTGCGCAGCGTAGGTACTCAGGTCCTTCGAGTTAGTCCCCGTAAATTGAGGCAGATGGGTGCTCATCTCCCTTGGGGTCGTACCCGTAAATTGAGTGGTTCGTCGTGGTGCTCCGTATAGAACTTGTGTGTATCTAACCGGCCCCATGATGTATGGGGATTAGATACTGGATAAGGGTCTATAGTTATTACCTTTGTCCCCTTGTAATGGAGTCGGTACATAGGATCATACTCTTCTTATTCCGCGATGGTACATTCCACGAGGAAAATAATGTTTTGATTACTATTTTTTCTTAACTACAGTGGTTTATTTGCATTTGTTGCAATACTTGGTTTGAAGGATGAAAACATGATTTTATGAAATAAAACTGTTTTGGGAGACTTGTGTAGTCTGATGGAAAAACTTGAGGGTTTTAGATGGAAAACCTGTTTTGGTTCTGTGATTGAGTTCGCTCCCACCATATGATTGCATATTCCTGCTTTACAGCTTATTATCTGTTTCTATTGGGCTTCGGCTCACGGCTAGAAATTTTCTGTAAAATCATTTTCAAGTGATGATGCGGATGAGGAGTAGCTTGGTGGTGCCCGTGGTGGCGAAAGACTTTTGTAGTTTTCTTTTTTGGTATGCATGTTCCTGAAGGCAGGTTTTGTATGCCATAAGGCGATATATTGTACGCATGTTAAACTGTTATATTTTATTTAGGAGACATACACTTTGTTGGGTGTTCTATTGGTTTCAACGGGCAGATTTCAATGTATGAAAACCTATATTTTCATATAAAATGGATGTTTGGTGGATTTTCACGTGACCCCGGGTTTTGGGGCGTGACAACTATTTAATGATTTAACAATTTATAATAAGTTTAAAATTTGAGTAAGTAAACTAACAAAACAAGTAAACTACATAAGCTAAAAAATAAAGTAAAACAAGAATGTAATTGGAACGAATACGTGAAAATTAACCCAATTACTCCAAAATAGAGAAGATAGAGCTAGAAGGATTGGGAATCCAAGCAGAATATCTGGATTGCTAAGGAACCCTCAAGTCGGGGGATGTGGGTAAGCAATTTGATCCTCGGGCAATGATCCAAGCTAGGATTTGGGACTATCGAAGGCTTGGATCTCTGTATTTCGGCAGGGCTTCGGCGTCGGAGCTCGAAATTACTCAGTGACTTGGCAGAGCTTCTCTCACTAAACCTCTATATAATTTTTTGTTTTTGAAAACGTACCAGAGGTACGGTATTTATAGAGTTCTTCAACTATTGAGATGTTGCAACGTTTTAAGGCATGTTAGGCCATTTGGAGTTGGCGGCCGCCACAATGTGAGTTGCCGGTCGCCATGTTTAAATTGGTGATCGCCATGTTAAAAAAGGTTCCACAAGGTTCTATTCGCGGTCGCCATAATGAACATGGCGGTCGCCACTTCTGGCAATGACTTGGGCAACAAGTTATCAATGGTTTGGTACAACTTTATTGGCTTTGAAGGTTTCTGATGGTTTTTAATGGTCGGGTTCAATTACCGAGCTTGGATCACTTCCCAAGGATTGAATTGAGACACCATTCTAACCGTTTTCATCATCGAATTCACCTAAGATTAGGCAGGTCAAATTGGGGTGTCTACACTTGATTCAATTTTTGGTAGTCAATACACAACCGCAAGGGCCCATCCTTCTTCTTAGCAAAAAGAGCTGGAGCTCCCCATGGCAATGTACTCGAACGTACAAACCCCTTATCAAGTAACTCCTGAAGCTATACCTTGAGTTCTCGTAACTCTGCCGGTGCAAAGCGATAAGATGGCATAGAAATGGGAGTAGCTTCTAGAACTAAATCAATGGAAAACTCCACCTCATGGCTCGGTGGAAACTCAAACAGATCGTTAGGAAAGACATCTGGATAGTCACAAACCATATGGGGTAACTCCCCTCGAACCCCAACCGTATCATCCAACATAAGAGTAGAAAAAAGGAAACCTAGGTTTCCCTAGTTCCTTCCAACGCCTAGCATGCACACTAAACTCTCGTCCCAATCACCCACGAAACAAAAGCAATCACCCTCCGGCGTACAAATCAATACCCTCCGTCGATCACAATCTATAAAGGCACGATAGGTGGTTAGCCAGTCCATCCATAGGATGACATCAAACGTGGTCATGTCTAGAATGATGAAATCAAACTTTAAACAACGACCGGTGACCCCTAACTCGTAGGATCGATAAATTCGACTCAACACCACATTCCCACTGACTGGGGTCTCTACCCTTAACGCACTACCCAACGAGTCTCTCTCCAACCCCAATGCAGATTCAAAAGCAGAGGAAATAAAGTAATGTGATGCTCTCGTGTCAATAAGAGCACTAGCCTATAATCAATATACTAAGAGAGTACCTCTGATCATGGATGGAGTAGCTGCAGCATCGGGCACCACCAGTGCTTTGGAAGAACTGAGATTAGCAAGGACATATGCTCTGGACTGCGGTGCTCTAGCCTGTCCATTGTGACTCTGGGCCATCGACCGCCTCATGAACTATACTGAGGCACCCCTTTCTACAAGCGTAGACGTCTGAACCCTAGGTTGCTGACAAGTCTATTGTCCCTGGGTAGATGAAAAAACTGGTGCCCCTACCATACTCTGAATGCTCCCTCCTTGGGGACAGTACCTAAGAATGTGCCCAGACTGACCGCACCCAAAACATACTAGTGGCTCTCTCACCTACGACTGAACAAGCACTGAACTCTGAACTTGGCCCCTTAGCGGGCATTCCGTTGCACGATGCCCTGGAAATCTGCATCAATAACAAGTGAACTCTCTCTGCTTCAGCCTTTCCGTTGAGGACACTGAAGGTGTAGGTGTAGAAAATTGAGGCTGATACAATCCCACAGAATGAGAACTCGAGCCAGATGACCTCTCGCACTTTTTCCCGCGCCCTTGGAACTGTGCATCTCCACTGCCCTACTGGCTCCTACTCTCCCTAACCCTATAGCTCTCTGTCATTGCATTCTCTACTCGGATAGTAGCATCCACAACGTCAATGTAAACTCGAAAACCCAGCGCTGCAATTCTATCTTTGATTGAAGGTCGAAAACCCCTTTCAAACCTTTTGGTGCGCAACTTCTCCTTTGACACCATTTCAGATGCAAACCGCGACAAATTCGCAAACTTAGCCTCCTACTGGACCACGGTAAGGTTCTCCTGATTAAGGGAGAGAAACTCCTCTCGATATGTGTCTCTTGAAGAATTCGAGAAGTACTTTTCTAAAAAGGCCCTAGTAAAAGCAGCCCACGTGCCCTCCACCGTGGTTTTAGCAAACTTTCACCACTCCCTTGCATCCTCCCAAAGTTGTAACGCTGCCAACTTAACACGCAATCCGTCCTCCTTAAGCTCCAGGGTATTTAAGAACATTGTGGTTACTTCCAACCACTTAGTAGCAACTTTGGGGTCTGGCTCCCCGTAAAAGGTTGGAGGATCCAACTGCTGAAATTCCCTCATTTCCACAAAGGACCTTGGCTTAGGAGCCCTCACTCCAGCCCTAGTTGCCTCAACCATCGCTCTCATTATAGCAAGCATCTCATGTAGAATGTCAGCACCGCCCACTTGTTCTTACGGGGAATGAACGTCCCCTCATTCCGGAACCTGGACATAGGCACGACCTCGGCCACGACCTCGCCCTCCTCGCGTGGACATACTCTATATGAAGGCAACTTGACAATATAAACTTTCATACAACATGTTACTACTAACATAAAAGACATAATCATGCTAATACATAACCACTATAGGTACCTTTAACGTGCACCCCAAAGGGACTTTATTGTTTTCTCATTTTTATGGTTTAATTTAGAAACCCATGTGAGCATATTGAAAATTTTGAGCAGATTTGTTTGATTTTGAAATATCCAAATGTTAAACAGAAATTTGTGATGCTTCATTTATTTCAATATTCTTTAATAAGGAAGACTTATGACTGGTTTTATTCTTTACCACCAAAATCAATCAGAACATGGCAAGAGATACTTAATATCACGCCCTAAAATCTAGGATCACATGAAAAGCTCACGAAACCACCATTCATAAAAACAAAATAGGTTTTACATGTAAAATAATCAACCAAAAATACATCATTTGGAATTAAAACAAGTACCCAAGGTGTATCTCTCAAAACAATATACGTACTTTTCCATACATGCATAATATATCTTCCCAAGGCTTACAGAACACATCTTCAGAAATAGGCAACACATGTAGGAATACATGTCCTCATAACAAAAAGGAAAACTCTACAAAGTCTTCCGCCACTACGAGCAACATTAGATCAACTTCTCGTGATCATTAACACCTAAAAAAAGTTTTAACAAATCCTACTACGTGAGCCGAAACCCAATAGAAGCAGACTATAAAGCAGTAAAGCAGGATATGCAATCACATAGTATAAAGTGACTCAACCAATGAGCCTCAAAATTGTTTTACTTCATAAAATCCTAATTTTTTCATCAAACTTACACGAGTCTCAAAATGATTTTCCATCCTCAAAACCAAACATTTCAGCAATGCAAATAACATTTAACAGTTGAAGAAAAATAGTAGCCAAAATATTATTTTTCCACTCGGATCACACAGCCAAGAACAGGGTAACAACTATAGACTTCTGTCAATTACCCTAGATCTAAGCCACACAGACTTGCCATGTAATGGCAAGTTCTATACGGAGTCACATTAACACATGCACACACGCACATTTCCATATTCTGCCAACTCGTGGTTTGCAAACATAAGCACCGACGCCGGACGAGCATATAGACCCACGTTGCGTTACGATCAACCTGGCCACACAGGCCCCAAGAAGTGACGAAACATTCTATACCTTAACATGACTAACTTCCTTTCCTGGTTCACTAGCTGGCAGGCAAAAAAACCCAATCTGCACAGTTTTTCAATCTATCACCGTGGAGCAACTCGTGCCCAAACTTGCTCGATCCTTAGATCCCAAAATTGGACTTTTTTTATTATCAAATCAAAATACACACGCAGTAGTCCAACTCAAAAGGTTCCTCTCGCCATACCCATAACACGTCACAACATGTAATAAACTAAGAAAAGCGCAAATATGCATTTTATTAGAACAAATATGGTTTATACATAAAATACAATATTTAAAGCATTTTTAACTGGTAGAAAAGTGTATAACTACACGTAGCACCCTTTAAAGACAACATAGTATAGGATCCTACGTTGGTGAGTTGAAACTCGACGCCTCAAAAATCGAATTTCGTCCGGATAGATGCGAAGCCTACAACGTGGATAGAAAGGATCCACTAACTGATCGTCAAAAACTAAACCCGAGCCACCCAAAAGTCTAGAGATAAGGTGGAGAAAAGAAAACTTAGGCAAGAAAAAAAGGTTTTGAAAATATCTAACATAAGGTTAATATTTATAGTCTTAGCCCCGTACAGGAACCCAGTCGACTGAACCCACCAAGTCAGTCGACTGAAAAGCTACTAGAAAACCCAAAAACTCATCACCACCTTGGTTCAATCAACTGAACCTCCAACCTCAGTCGACTGAACCACCACCAAGAACATCCAGTCGACTGGATTTACCCCCTCAGTCGTTTGAAATGCTACTGCCACCAACCAAACGCAACCGAAAATGTTTAAAGGCAAACAACCTATCATACATATAACGATAAAAACACATATAACATGCTCTTCAACTATGATAGAGCAAAAACTAACACGTCAAGTATATATAACGAAAAAGAAACGAAATCGGGTCTCACACTAAAACAGCTGTTTAACAAATTTTTTCTCACCTTATGAGACTCTTATTATTAAACAACAAATTGTGAATTTTGCTCAAACAGAATTTGAGTCTTTTACACATTGTTTGGAATGATTTCAATTTTTGTTTTTATCTTGCCCATGTCTTAATTATGAAACGTGGCGTCTTATTCAATTTTTTCACGAAGGCTTAAATTTTGAGACGCGTCATTTTATGAAAATGATGTACACTGGTGGATTTTTAAATCAAACTCTCGACGAGGCTTGCACTTATCTTGAAAATTTATCTCAAAATTCCCAATTTGGGGATTCTAATAAAATGGTGAAATCAATTCTCATGTTTTAAAAATTGATACAACAAAGCCACTTCTAGAAATTGAAAATATTCAAGATTAATGTGATACTTGTGCGACTTTGGGATATGTAATAAATGATAATCTAGAAATCCTAATTTCTAAATCGATGTCCCCTAGTCAAATAAATGTCAGAACTATTAAAAATATTAACTTGAAAAATTACTCGGAGATGGGATGGACATATGAGCTTAATGTTAATAGCTTTCCTCAAGGGTCTTCTAAATTTTCTGCTGACATGGGAAAAGACACTTGAAGAACGATTGCTAATAGTTGTACCTTTTCAATTTGAATTTCAAAATCAGACACTTTCAATTTTTGATAATACTGAAAATATTTCTTATAAGTATCCTGATCAATCAAAACTTGACCCCCATGATAAATTTTCAAAATCTTGGACTTACCTGGATAAGAACACATGTTCAAACCAGCTAATCTGTTTGTATGATCCTTATCTAGTTAATAATAAGAAGCGAAAAATATTATTTTTTTTTCTGACGTCTGGTTGAAGACGTTAAACTTAGCCCTTCTAAGAGAAAATTCAAGATTTCAATGTTTTCTTTAAGTGTTAAAAAAAACTAAAAAAATTCAAAAAAAAAAAAAAAGTATTTTCGTTATCATGTGAATATTAGTCCTTATATAATTAAATACTTCGATATCTTTTGTGGATGCTTGGCACTAACATATTTCAAGATAAGCACTTTTTTCAAACTTTTCAGGTCAGGTAAAATCTTAAACCCTTTTATTTTTGCATCCTATATCTGTTTTCATCCAATAAGAACATTGGATAGTTCAAGTTGGGAGGTAGGCATTTCACTTTGTCAGTTTAGTTTCTGTTAAAAAAATAGTGTTTTTAAGAAATTTAATTTGAAATTATGAAATCTTGTACCCCGGATAAATGAAAGCGTGTGATTTTTGGGTTGCTAAAATTTGTATGAAAAATGGACTATGGACTTGTACACTCAGCTTTTATGCACTGTACACTCAGCTGCTTAATCGATTTTCATGCTAATGAATGTTGATAGTGAGAATAACTGAAAAAATAAAAATGTGGCAACTTAACCCTTAGTGAGCTTTTAAGACTATCATTTTTTTCTAAGGGATTTTTCTACATTTACTCATATTAAGTGTGAAAAAAGGGACGTCAGATCAATCCGAATTTGGGTATGTTCACAAATCTTCTGTCCCAAAGATTAAGGTAAAATCAAATTTGTGAAAGTTGTGAATGTTCCAAAAAATTCTTGTTAAAATATTTTGAAATTTTTGTTCACTTTAAGGGTCAAACTTTAGAATGTTTTTTCAAAAATATTCACCAAAGTCAAATAATTTTAAAAATTTCTCCTTATTTGTCATAATTGTGGAATATTGGAACACATTAGACCCTGATGCAGAAGGCTTCACGAGTTAACTCACTGCAAGTCGAGCGCTCGAGCTGACCCTTTGGGAGCTCGAGCGCGCAATTGGCATAGAAACTAAATAGCTCACTGGCAGTATAGTGCTCGAGCGAACCCTTTGGGCGCTCGAGCGGCCAACTGAAAGAAAGCTATTTTTAGCCAAAAATCCAGCACCCTCATGATATCCTTGCTTAAAATTTGATCTATATGGGTTAGAAAGTCAGATTTGATTGGGAATATAGTTTAAAATTTCTTAAAAAATTGACTTGTTGAAAAAATCTTTGGAAGCACTCTAACTGGAGCACGTGTCTCAAAATAAT
>JAOTRH010444536.1:0-31985 GCA_034768845.1 Heliamphora exappendiculata
GGGGGTTGTAATTAAATGTATATCAAGAAAAGAAAAATACAGGATTACAAGGGGGCATACCTCAAGATTTACAACGCAAGAAGACTAAAATCCAAGAAACACCAAGCCCCAGCCTAGCAAGGGCCTAGCGCACCACTTGCACACCAACCCACACAGCAAACTAAACAAAACACATCCAAAACAGCTAGCCCCGAACAAGCAGGGACCTAGCCACTACACATACAGACCCAAACAACAAAACCAACCGCACAACGACTAAAGATAGCAACCACCATAGGATTTCAAGCTTTACAAGATCAACGTATATGGTTCCTTGTTCCTTTGTCTCCACATAGTAATGCCATGATAGGTCGCAAATAGGTTTACCGAATTAAGAAAAATGCAGGCGATACTGTGGCTATATTTAAGGCTCACCTTGTTGCAAAGGGTTATCTTCAAGAGCACAGATGGACTATTTGAAAACCTTTATTCCTTACTGCTAAGCAACCTACAATTTGGATCATTATATCATTGGCTACTTTAGCAATTGGATATCTCTAATGCTTTTTAACAAGGCAAATTGGACGAAGATGGGTATCACATTTAACTTCAAAATAATGGATGGATTGAAAGAAAAGAACTTCGGATGAATTTGAATCGAGCCCAAAAATTTGGACATTAAAATAAAACAAATAAAGTTGTAATGCCCAAAAGAGAAAGAGTTGGTTCGACTTTTTCATCCAATTTGGCTCCTAAGTTAGCCTATATTTTCTTCTAGTCCCACAAATTTCACAGATCTTTAAAGAAAATATGTGGCACGACCAAAACTATTGATCTATAAGGCTATTCTCATACTCTCATATGATAGGATTTTTTTAGCCCTTCACAAAAATAACCATCACGGTTCATCAAATCTAAACTATTTTAAATCTCTAGAGAACCTCTCAATCCTTTGTAAATATTCCTCCACCATGCATTACACCACCTTCTAGCAATAAATCACAAGATGGACAAGCCAAGCATTATGAATTAGCGAATGTGTACAAATAAGCCGACCAACCCTAATATTATCACAACTATATGGTCTCATGGCCATTTAGTACAATATTATATGCTTTACTCGCAATATACAATGTATGCGCCCAAATGCGCATGCCACACCTCCTTACTTATGATAACAATTCAACCAATTCCATGCATAATCATAGTATCATACAAGTCTTTATGCATTTAAGAAATACCTTGCAAATATTTTGCTTCTTAATCATATTATCTTCCTAAGTATGATATCAAGACGAAAATATATATCTTTTACTAATGTTCTATTATCATACATGCTCCTAACAAATTACATGTCTCAAAAATTGTGCCTTCGTTTTAGTAGCTTTGTAGTATATAAAGGCATGGATGCAAGGGACAACAACCACATCATAATATGTGAGCCATGGTGGTGAGGGTATGCAATAGTGTACGTTAAGGAGAAGATGGTGTGAGACAGTGTGGCTATGGTAAAGATGACATGCAACAACTATTGCGCACAATGGAGGCAACAGTGTGTAATAGCGATTGGTTATGGCGGCCATGGCATACAATATAATGGCTACAATATGATGGGTTGTAGTAACAATGGTAAGCGACGAACGTCAACTATGGTGGAGCTGGCGTGCAAGGCATGCAAATAATGGTTTCCTATAGGTGGAGATGTCATATATATAGTGGCAACGGGGTAAAGTGGAATGGCCACGAGGTGCAGTGATGGTTTCTAATGTTAGGGCTTACTGATTGAGGTTTTCACTTGCAGTTTTATGCAATGGCAATGGCCATGACGGTGGAAAATAAAGGGAAAAAAGGGTTTTGTGATTGAGGAATTAGAAAGGGTTTTTCATTGCACATTAACTGGTTCTTGTTTTATTATTAGAAAATGTTGGGTGTATGTCTTATATTCTGTGCATCTATATAATTAGTATTTTATTTACATGTATTTGGGTTAGGTTGGAGTCATAAATTCATAAGAAGTCTAATACATATAGAGTTTTATAATTATATGGGGGTTAGAGTTTTAGAGTTTGCCTATAAATAGGACTCTATAATTCTAGTTTTTCATGTGAAGAGTAAATCAAAGGGGGTAGAGATGTAGGAAGAGATGAAAAACTACCGGGGGCACAAGAATAGCCTTTGAGCGGAAAAACGAGATTTGTTTCAGAACTCGGGTTATGGTATTTGGTTTTGGGGTGTTTTTTATCTCGAGGTCGTATATTCTACGGTTATAGTGAATTATCTCTCGCCCCTATGAACGTAGGCAGGTTGTGCTGAACCTCGTAAATCTTTGTGTGATTTTTCTTTAGTGTGTGTAATAGTTTTTGCTTCCATTCACATTTAGGGGTTGGTATTCAAATCCCAACAGGTGGAATCAGAGCTAACGGTGGACAATTCGAAACCGTGGTGGAAGATCGGAGCAAGGTATGATTTTTTTATTTCGATTTTTATAAATTAAATAATATTTTTTTGCTGCACAAAGAAAATAAAAAAAAATGGTATGGCAACGAGCGCTAGGGAAAAGCTGTTGATTTGCAACTCACGAGAAATAAGGCTTCAATTCATCAACGATGATTCTATTCGGTGAAAAAGGTCTTCGAATGGCTTGGTGTGAAACTTTTAATCATGGGATGGGATAATCAGTAATCACCGCAAAAGGGATTAGGCATTCAAGGATGTGATCGAATGTGGTAGGAGCATCATAAAATCAATGGTTTGAACTTTTTGTTATATCAGATCATATATATAATAGAAAATTTCAAGATGAATATGTATTCTAAGGTTTTTCAGCACTACGGATTCATCGGTACGGTCAGAATTTTTAGATTCTGAATGATTTGATGGGATTGGACAGACTTGATTAGATTGGAATTGATCGGGCGAGATCAAAGATGATCAGGGATAATCTGGTTTGATTGCGGGTGATCAGAAGCAATCGGGAGCAATCTGGTTCAATCAATGGTGGAAGACTAATCATCAGTCGATGCAGCTAGAGATTTAGTTGTAGGTGGAGTAAAGTCAGATGATAATTTCTTGGTTTGACATAGGATTATCAGTTATTACACCTTGACGAAGAGATAGGGTGACGACGGACACCTTGACGAATAGGTGTCGGACATCTCGATTTAGAGGTGCGGGCCATGCTGGTTTGAGTGTGGCAAACTAACGACGATGGCAGAATCGACATCGATACTGGTTATCTTTTAGGACTCTATAATTCTAACTTTTTATGTAGAGAGTAAATCAAAGAGAGTAGAGATGTAGGGAAAGATGAAAAAATACCGAGAGCACAGGAATAGCCTTTGAGCGGGAAAACGGGGTTTGTTTCAGAGCTTAAATTATGAGTGTCGGGTTTTAGAGTGTTTTTTATCTCAGGATTGTACATTCTACTGTTATAATGGATTATCTCTCACACCTGTGGAAGTAGACAGGTTGTGCCGAATCACGTAAATTTTTATGTGATTTTTCTTTAGTGTGTGCAATAGTTTTTGCTTCCATTCGCATTCGGGAATTGGTGTTCAAATTCTAACATAAATTGTGTTGAAAAAATGGGTTTTGAATAAAATTAGAACTTGATTTTTAGCTAACTTTGAAACTAATTATCTTTGTGTTGGATTAATCTTTTTTTATGATTTCAAATTCTAATTTGTTTATCTTCATGAGTAGAGCATCATGAATTTTGTAGCATTCAAAACCATTAATGGGTGAATGAGAAATTGACTCCAAAAGTGTGCCATTGAAGTTGGCAAAATAGTTGTAACAAAGTCTAATCCCACATTGGTTGGGAGAGAAAAAGGTGGGTGTCCAAGTAAGTATAAAAGAGTTTTCAATCCCACATTGGTTAGGAGAAACATGGGCGAGTGACTTATATAAGTCAAGTTGAGCTTAAAGAGTGTGCCATTTTGGGGTACCTAGTTTTGTGGACGGGGGAGGACCTACCCAACGGTGGGTTCAACCCAAACTCCGCATGAGGGCTCGCACGCCGCCACCGTTGCTGCCTGTTCGTTCTGACCGACTGACTAGCCGTGCCAAGCCGGGCCGGGCTCAGGCTCGGGTTTGGGTTCGGGGTCGTGGGTTGTGGGTTATGAGTTCGGGTTGACCCTTATCTTTTTGCATGAAATTTATTTAATTAAATTTTCGAATTTAAAATTTAAATTATTTAAATTTTAAATTAATAGTTACCGTTTAATTCGAACCGTTGGAAGGGTTCGGTTTAATCCGAACCGTTGGTAGGGTTCGATTCCGTTGGAATCATACCGAATCAGTTTGTGCCTGTTTGGCGGTCCAACCGCCAGGCTAAACCGATGTCTGTACCTGTTCGACTTATGGGAACAGTCACCTGGAACGCCTTTTTAAAGGCTGTTCCAGACCCATTTCTAGAATCAATTTTCGAAGTCTCCTTGCCGAAACTCTGCATCATCTTCGTTCTATTCATAAGTTTTTCGAGAAAATTCAAATACAGCAGCGTTCGCTGGTGTGCAGATTGCTGTGCTTCCTTTGCACACAGAGATTGTTTTATCCTAGAGACAGGCGCTCGTTCAATTGCAAGCACTGAGGCGAGGGCGTATTCTGGCTTAAGAACACAACGTTCAATGTTGGACTCAATCTCAATCTGCTTTTCATCTATTTTATATATATATATATATACTGCTCTGTTCGAGTTTATAGTTTTTATTATGTTTCCATAGAACATATACTATTTTGCTTTTCTGTTCTTATTTTCTCTTCTGTTTATAAATTTTTTTACCGAAAATAGTGTTTTACTTCTCATACAATACTATATTTTTTTGTTTCTATTTCTGTTTTGAAAAATTATTATTTCTTCAAAGCAGTGTACTGTTTTATACTTCCTTAATCTGTTTATGACTTTATTAGAATCTTATTTCTGTTGTATTATTCTATATCTAAAACAGATTATTTTAATTTTGTTTTAATTTTAAAATTAGTTTCAAATTTCTGAAATTAGTTTCAGATTGCTGAAATGATTATTACTGTTTTTCCATGCTGTTCGAGTTTTGTTAAAATCGACAGATTGTTATATTTCCAGAATATTAAACTAATACTAGTTCCAACAAAATGCAATGAAAATAGAGTAACTAAGAGAAATATATAGGGTTTTGTTGGTGGGTGCAACTGGTTGAACAGAAAAAGGTCCTTTGATTTGAATAGTGAGTGAGAAGAGAAAAAGGAAAGCAGTAGATTCTATAGCTAGATCGGCTACGTTGTTATAAAATATAAATATTTAAAGAGGGGAGAGAAAGAGAGAGTAGGAGGAAGTTGGGAGGTGGTGGTGAGTTGTAAGTCACAAGGACAAAAGTAGAATATTAATAATAGTTTCATTGGTTTTATTTCATTAGTTTTAAATTTTTATTATTTTATTAAGGGCAGTGTAAAGAATTTATTTTCATGTTAAAGTCTTTTAGTTTATTTTATGGCAATTTAAGTAGTTTTTATTGTAATGTAACTCCTACGGAGATATGATTTGATTAAAGTGTTTGAGTTAAGGTTAAAATCCTATCAAAGATAGGATTGTTGGTTAGATATTCTGTTGATCATGTTTGAGTCCTAGTTTGTCTAAAATTGGTTTATATCAGCAATTCAAAAAAGACTGAAGCACAAATGAGCAAGTCAAAAGTACAACAAAGCAGGATTCGACAAAGTGCTCACTGCCACATGACTGCATGAGCGGCCCCAAGCCAGTTCAAGCGAACCCCAAGCAGTTTCAATTGTTTTGAAACTTTAATTGCCTAGTTTTCAAGCCTATATATAGAACTACAGGCCAGATACGAAAAGGAGTTTCTGAACTTCAATATTCAAGATTCTAAATCATATTAAAAGTACTTTTCGTGTCTCCAAACATTCGAAGATCATTAGAGTTGAGCTTAGAAGGCGTCCTAAGTTCGTTCCAATGGAGGATTCTACCGGATATTTGCTTCGAGGATTTGTTGCAATTAGGATCAAGTGGAGAACGGTGCACGATGATTCGACAAGCAAACTTAGAACTTCTAAATTGAAGATTCAGTCAAAGTCTGTAAGTTGTATTGTAAATGTTCAACTTTTTAGTGCTTAATTCTTAGACTTGGATTAGTCTCGTGATTTTTTTACCTATATTGGGCTTTCTACGTTAAAATATTGCGTGTCGAGTTTACTTCTTTTCTGTTGCTTTCCACGAGTGAGATTGATTAAAATGTAAAAATAATATTTTTCAATCAATTAAAATAGAAAATATATTTTTCAGGCAGTATGAAAAATTCAAATTTTAAATAGTCATAAAACAAGAAACAAACATGAAATACTATCTGATCCCAACAAATTTTCTTTTTCTTTTAAATGATTGACTA
The DNA here is from genome assembly GCA_034768845.1 of Heliamphora exappendiculata. Classification (NCBI taxonomy): domain Eukaryota; kingdom Viridiplantae; phylum Streptophyta; class Magnoliopsida; order Ericales; family Sarraceniaceae; genus Heliamphora; species Heliamphora exappendiculata. The sequence continues at coordinate 6,357 of JAOTRH010444536.1, forward strand.
ACAAAAAAGGGAATGTGAAATGCAAAAGTTAACTAGAAGGAAGTTAGAGTAATTCAAAGATCACAGGAGAGACCAGTGTATTTGTCAAAAACTTAGGGGAGGTCAATGTAACTCTAGCTATTTTGAATCACATCAAAGTGATTTTTCATTCCTAAAAAAATATGCTAAAATTGTTTTTATTAGTTTCAAAAATTGAGAATTTGTTTTGTAAAATGATGTGTAAAGAAGACTCATTCTTGGAGATCAATCAGGCATCTTAGTCAATTTGCAAAACTCACTTTTCATTTGTTGGTTTTTGAGCTAACAAATGTGTTTTAAAGTGGAACGCTAGTTTTTAGGGAGTGTTTACTTCAAATGCAAACAAGAACAGCTATTTTCGTAGTTTAATTAAAATTCAGGTAAGCATTAGCTGTCACCAATGCTGCCATTCCAGGAAGGCACAAAAAATTTGGAGCAAATCAAAATGTGGTGGCGAGAGAGGAGAGAGAGATTGTAAAAAGACTTTCAATAAGTATTGTCTCAATTTAGAGAACAACTTAAGGATCAACGTTTGGGAAGTTTTCAAGAATTTTTAAATTTTTTGAATATAATCCTCCTAAATTCCAAATTAAAGAAACAATTTTTGGATTGACATCTAGCAATGAATGCAAGTCATAACATAAATCCAATTATCCATTTAGTCATGAGACTTCATGTCTTCCTAGAAAAACAGAGAAATTAATTATGATTCAATGGCAACATAAGGTTGCGTCACTAATGCTTTATGTTCATTTCTAGTGGTCTGTAATCATGGTTTAGGACTTGGGGCCGGATCTATTTTCTTTTATGTCTCAAGTTTCAAATATATTAGATGCTATCAATTCTTAAGGGTACACTAGTCCATACAAGGCTTTTACTCGGTTTTAATTGGGCCATCAACTAGTCGATGATGAAAATAGTCACTAACGAATAATTGACGTGTGCGCAAATTATTCTGAATGCATTGAGATATCAAAAAAAAAATTGCATACAACCCATTAATCGTAGTACATAATATTATGTGTACACATATTTATAAGGTGGCAGGACACCTTAATTAATTAGAACATGCACACACAAGACAATATATATTGTCATCTCGATCCCTCAAGTGTTTAATAAAGCATCATCCCATGGTTGAATTAAAATAGTTGAATAACTTGAATGCTTTCCAAGTTGGCCACTTACTATGCTTTCTTTCTCCTTATATGATTTTAGAATTTTTCATAGCCATGGAGATGATTTCTAGTACCAACTTGAGTGGTGCATGAAAAAATAAGAAATTGCAAACAAACAATTAAAGTCAAATGTGAGATGAACATAAAGTGCAAAACCTAGTATGGTGGAGCACTCAAACATGCTTTTGTGTTGTTTGTAATGAGATCTAAGGACTCTCCACAATTCACTGGAAGAGAGAGCTATTCACTCAATTTGGTTAATTCTTCACTAAGAGAGTGTTTGGCAAAGTTACAGTTAATAATTTTTAACTTTATACTACTAATTTTAGTTATAAGTTACAATTTTTTTTAAACACCCACAACTTCTGTTACAAACTATAATTTTTTTTTTTTTTTATTTCAGTTACAAATTACAATATTTATCAAATACTCACAATTTCTGTTATAAACTACAATCTATAAGTTAGTAGTTTTAACAATACCAAACACCTTCTAAATCATCTTTTTAAGTGATTAACTTTGACAATGCTCTTTATTTGATGTGAAAAATCAATGGAAAACATTGGCAACTTATGGTTTCATTCTAAAAAGTAGCCATGTTGGTTAGAATGACCTACTCTGCAATTATTATTGTTGTTATTGTTATGCTTTTTTAGAATGAAATTAAACAAAGAATTTGAAAAACCTCATTTGCATACTGATTTGTGCGAATCGATTTAATTAAAGAAATCAAGTGCTGCAAATAAGCCTAAACCGATCAATCACACAAACAGAAAATAAAGCAATCACAATCGCACGCGAGACGACGATTTTTACGTGAAAAATATCAAATTGGGTAAAAATCCCAAAACCATTCCGTGTCTAGAAAAATAAGCACTATATCAAACGTTGGTTACAAAAAAAAAAATCTTACACCCAACATTGCACTCACAACCAATGGTAATAAGCCTATATTTGCTGAATCCACGTGCACCAACTCCTGTACTTGACTGTCGTTGAAATCCACTATCGGACTTCAATGCTAATGGAATCCTCCACTAGACTTCTACACTTGAGAATCCTCTCAAGTGACTCCATGAACACGAACAGATCGTTGAAGATTTGAATCCTTGATGATTGACTGGATTGCGCAGAAGCTAAATGTTCATCAAGTTGTAGAATAGCTTGCGAGTATGTTGGATAATCTTAGAAGCTCTCTAGCGGCTAAAAATTATAACGATAATAATAGAGGCTCCAAATATGAAACCCTAACTGTCCTATTTATAGCATACACCCCAAAAACCTAGTCCATTAATAGTAATTAAAAATTGTCCTTGCCGCTGACCGCTCAAGCGGTGAACTTTGTGTTGCAGCATTTTGTTACAGATTCTGAGATACCGAGAGGTGCAATGGACTGCTAGATGGATCGCTCAAGCAGTGTGACACCGCGGGCTACTTTTTGATATTTTTTACTCATTTTGCGCGGCCCTGAAATATCAAACCACAACTCCAAAAGAACAAGTGTCAAAATATCAATGAATAAAATAAATAATTTAAATAATCATTTGTCAAATACTTTGTTACAGATTTTCCAAACTAAAACAAATGAGGCTGAGACCAAATTCTGTAACAATCTCCCCATTTGGCAATTATGTGACAAAACCCAACTAGCCATATTATTCAATAATTTAATCAATGCAACAACTAAACGTACAAATAACACGACAACAAAAACAACAACAAAAATTGACACGACATAGAACCAAGAACACAAAAAAAATTACTCCCCCTTAATCATTTCTCACACAAAAGAAATTACAAAAAATTGCTCCCCTTAATCAATTCTCACACAAAAAAAATTAACACTTAACACCACCCCCCTCAATCACTTCTATCTCTCCTTATTTGTCACAAATTGACAAACAAACACAAGAATAACAAAACAAATATTTTTGAATATGAAACAAAATTTAAAAAAAAACAAGTACTAGGGCCATGCATATTTTTATTCACTTAACTACAAAGTCTAGTCAAATTAATTACAGCAGACACATAATCCAAGATATCCTATATTCATATATGAACGAAAACAATCAGACTAGATTCTATATGAAGTAGTGTGCGTGTAACTTAAAACATCTCTAGACTCCAAGATCAAATCCTATATGAGATTTATATGACAGAATCACATTTATTTAATAGAAATCAAAGATATCACAAAGTTAAGCCAACATTAACCCAATTCACTTTATATGCTAAATCCCCCTCAACTAAGAACTGCAAAGTTTTCTTCTTTTTCTTGTTTTTTTCTTTTTTTATTTCTTTTATTTCTTTTTTTCATGCTTTTATTGGCGGTTTTCACACTAATACGAATGAAAAAGTAAAGTTCGCATAGGCAGCTATTTTCTCAAGCCAAACATACAGAAACAAAAGAAAAAGATAGAGTTTAAACATTCAGTTCAAGTGAGTCGCCACTATATGGTTATTTTGTGAAAATTTTAGAAGACTGAAAAATAAGAAAAATCCATAGAAAATTTTGAACCCAAGTTCAGAAGTTCTTTACATCTATCAATGTTCAAGTAGTGTACAAAATAGACTTATCTCTGAAAATGTTCTATCAACTATGAACAAGATAACCCAAAAATCAGTGTGGTAGTTAATCTCAAAGCCTAAATGAAATTTCAACCAAATAAAATAATGCACTAAAATAGTATTAATTCTTAATAAAGTCCCCCACAATAATTTCTTTTTTTAAGGACTTAAAAAAACAAAGAAAAACTCAAATAAACAAATTATAAAAAAATGACAAGTCCCAAAACAAACTAAGGATTACTACTAGCTAAAAAGCTGTTTAGATCACTTTTTCTTACCCAAACTTTCTTGATTTTTAAAGACACAGGTTCTGGGATAGAAATTCAATTCTTTCTAGGTTGGTGTGGCATGTCAAATCTGAATCTATTTTGAACAACCAACATAGTGCAGTGACGTCTAATGTGTCTCTTTATACCACAGTGATGACAATGCAACACAAAAAATTTATTCCTATTTAAATTCATGCAGTATGGACGTATATGACCAATAATACCACAATGATGACAAGTAGGAACAAATTTAGCTTTTCTTACCTCACCATGTAAAATGGTGGATTTACCTGTCTGATGTCCCCACTTTCCATTGATTTTTGCTAAAGTACCAGCAACTGCTCTTTTTGAGCTCATTCCTTTGGCTGCTTTAGCTTTCACAATTTTTTGGCACACTTTTGGCTTGGGTTGGCTGGTTAACTTTTTCTTTTGCTTTGTACTGTTTTCTTGACAAAGCACCCGCAAATCTAAGCCCACATCTGTTAGTCACTGCCTTCTATGACCCAATCATGTCATCTAAAGCCTTAATGCTTCATTAAATTTCTTAAAAATAGAATGAGCATTTGACAAAGTTTTTTCAAATTTAATCAATTTTAATTCAAGATCAATTTTTAACTCAAGACAAGCATGTAACTCATTTTCATGAAATTCAATCCTGGTTTGTCTAGTTCGATTCAATTCAGACAAGTCATTTCTTTCTTTTTCACATTTTGCAAGTTTTTCACACAAAATTTTTCTATCTAATTGTAATTTCACCACTAGGTCTTGAGCTTCAATTAGCTCAAGCTTGACACTATCTCCTTCTTTTTCACACAGTTTGAATCTATTAACCAGTTTACAGTTCTATTTGGTTAACAAATAGCTCTCATGATAAAGCTTGTCATGAGCTAGTTGTAGAGTTTCAGTATACTCAGTTTCACCAACCTCTTCACTTTCTTCTATTTCATTATTAGAATTGTTTATGGAATTTTATTTTTAAACCCACTAGATTCTTCTTGAACAGAAGCAGTAAAAGCAACAATCACACCATCCTCATTAGGATCATACTCGTCTTCATCACCGATCTCAGGTTCACTCTCATCATCCCAAGTGACTATAAATCTCTTCTGTTTCTCTCTAAGAAAATTCGGACATTCTTTAGCCATATGTCTGTTAAGGTTAGTATACTGAAAATCATATTTTTAGTATTTAATTTTATTTTAATAAAATTAATTTTTTATTTTACGAGAATCCAAATAAGCAATGTATGCATATCAATTCTTTAATGATTATGCATGGATGTTCTTTATTCTGTATAGTATATAATCTAGTGTGTAGAGTACAGTTTGCACACAAAAGATCAGATTTTAGATTTTTGCAGAAGATAAATTTTATGTTCACTGTTTAAATGGAAATAGATATACCATCGGTACGACTGTAGTACAAAATTTTAGTATGCCTGTATTGATTATAGGGAACAGATAATAGCATCATATATTGTTTCGACTTTCTGTACTAGTACATTTTGTAAATATTAAACGGAACACATTGGGATAATTAATTTTATACTTAGTATATAAATTAATTCACACCCCAATATTATTATGAATAGTACTTATACGCTTAATTTTGAAATAATTATTAATTTACGTATATTTAATATTTGTTGTTTTGATTTATTAGAGGGTGCGAACTTATATGGGTCTATCTTCCTAATGAGTTAGATAGTAGTATTATTTATATGATGAATATTGACGGAATTCACGTCCAGAATGATCGGGATTGACGATACCCCCTTAAGAAAGATCATAAATTTTGACCGGGCCAAATCCTATAGGTGATTTTGATTATTCAGCGGTCAAATAAGTTAAGTCGAAGGGTTTAAGGAATTACAAGATGATGATTAAATTAAATTATCAGTAATTAAATTTAATTGGCAAGTATCAAGAATCTTAATGTGGGGAGAAATGTTAAGCATTTAATAATAAGAACTTAATACAAGATGGTCTTGAGATTGTGGGTCAGAGTGCAATTATAGTCCTTTAGTGATGTGAACTATAATTTAGTATTTTATAAAAATTACAGAAACCCCTACATAGTTTTCATAATTATAGATACCACTATGAGATTTGCTTAATTGCAGAAACCGCTGGATATGTATCTGTGTTCTACTAGAAATTTGACTTATAATTACTCCACAGGTCCCTGCTGTAGTCCTATAAATATACGGGTACACAGAACCATATTCATAATTTGTCTTCAAGACTAAAGCTATCTAGATTCTGCCGTTACGAGTTCTCGATAGATTATAGCATACAATATATTCGAGAATCGTATAAGAGAATATAATAGAAGGTCTGACGGGAGCTTTAACTTAGAATAAAAAACGTAGTTGAAGATTTGATCGGTAAAAGGTATTCTTCCAAATTAACTTTGGTTGCACAAATTTTTATTTTACACGGGTTTTTATTTTTATCTGGAACTTGTTTTGGCGTTTAGCCATCTAGTTAATTTGTTATCGAAAATCGTATACAAAATAATGATCTTGGCAGTTTTACCTCCAACAATTTCTATTAGAGTCGTTTTGTTTTTATTTACGGTTATCGGGACCTGGTAGTTTTAGAACTATGCTAACTTTATTTTGTAGGCGTTCTAATCACAGTTTTATGATCATCTATTTAATCATGTTTGATTGAATGGTTTGTATGATGATAATTTTTTTAATCACGAGAGTTGATCTTGATAGATTAAGGTTTTTCTAGAATCGAATGTGAGCCATAGGTATCAATGTAATAACTAATTTTATGTTTCTAAATATCTGTTTAGATTATTTAAAAACATGTTCAATATCCAAGAACACGAAGAACAGATGACGGCACTGGCGGTAGTTTTGGGTTTTTCGGAGCACGGATTGCGGTGGTTTTCTCATTGTTTTTTAACTTATTTTTCAGTAGCTTTTTTCAAAAAAATTTAAGCTTTAAAAAGTATTAAAAAATGTCCCAAAATTACGAAAAAAATTCCATAAAAAATAGCCCGATGGTGGCACTACCGGCGGCGGTTTAGGGCCTTTTTGTGAGTTTTTTCAATATTTTGGAGACAAGTTTTGAACAGATCTTTGAGCATAAAAAAGCAGCAAAATATTACTAGAAAAATAGTCCAAAAGTGGGAAAAAAACCAGGCCAAATAGTGTGCAAAAACAGTAGCAGAGCAGGTGGCTAGTGGCGGCGCTAGTCGGCGGCCCTTTGAGGCTGTTTCGGGATTTTTTTCGGGACTATTTTCGAGGCGTTCTTTGAAGCAATAGGTGGCTGGATATTTGAGCTATTTTTTCAAAAAAAAATGGGCGCAAAAAGACCACCGAAAAAAGCCAAAATGAGGGGCCATTTGGGGTGGCGGGGGCATGGTTCGGGTATGTTTTTCGACAATTTTTGGGCTGTTTTTGAGCTTGATTTTTGAAAAATATATATTCTTTTTTGAGAGCTATTTTTTGATATAAAAAGCGTAAAAAATGGAGCACCGAAAAGGCGACAAAAGCCGCCTGAAGCTGCCGGCTACAGGTGGCAGCGGCGGCGTAGTGGTGGTTGGCGATGGAGGGCTGTCCCAAGGCTGTTTTTGATCATTTTCTGATATGATGAATGACCATGATAAGATATACTTGTATATCACACAGTATCAGGGAATTCTGTTGGATGTCTCAAAATTCGAAATTAATTCTCATGTTTTTTCAAGATATTTGAAATTAATCATTTATAGTAAATAATGATACACAAGTTATGATTTTTCAACCATGTTATGATTTTTATTTGTATCATTTCGTAGTGTTATATTAAGAAAATGATATTCAGTTCTTGAACATATGGTATCATTGTATCATTTTTTATAAGTTGTATTTGTAATTACTGTATCATTTTTTGCAAATTACTCAATCTCCATTTGAAAATAGCGTTATAATATATTGCAATGAAAAAAAAATCATTAAAGAAAATGAACAACCAGATATTAGAATCGAAAATGAAAACAAAAAATAAAAAACTCAATAATGGATTAAAGTACAAAATAATAGATGAAAATGCAAAACAAACATAAAAATAGCGTTAAAACTTACAGAACAAACAGATTTATGAAATATTTCATATTAGCACTAAGATTTCCAAATACAATGTAGTATACGCCGATCAATAATGAAACAAACAATTGAATCCAAACTCACGACATGATATAATTACAATTAGCCGGGAAAATGTTATGTCAATAACGAAAATGTGAAACATAAATGAATATTTACTGCAAATCATAATCTTTCCTTTTTTGTGTAATTTTAATTAGAACAGATAAGGGTATAATTGCCCATTATTTACTAAAAATTTCAAATAAGAACTTTATGGAATACTATACTTTTGATAAGGACTAATCCCCAAGTGCATCATTAGAAGGGAACCTATCCTTAATTTACGCTATTTAATATTCGTTGTTTTGATTTATTAGAGGGTGCGATTTTCTATGGGTCTATATTCTCGGTGAGTTGGATAGCGGTATTATTTATATGATGAATATTAATTATTGACGGAATTCACGTCCCGAATGATCGGGATTGATGATACCCCCTTTAGGAAGTTTAAAAGTTTTGACTGGGTCAAACCTTGCCGGTAGATTTGATTATTCGACGGTCAATTGAGTTAAGCGGAAGGGTTTAAAGAATTATAAGATGCCGATCAAATTAAATTGTCAATAATTAAATTTAATTTGCAGGTATCGTGAATATTAACATGGGGAGAAATGCTAAGTATTTAATAATAGGAACTCAATACAAGATGGTCTTAAGATTGTGGGTTAGAGTGCAATTATAGTTCTTTAGTAGTGTGAACTATAATTTAGTGTTTTGTAAAAATTACAGAAACCGCTGCAAGGCTTTCATAATTGCAGATACCGCTATGAGATTTGTTTAATTGCAGAAACTGCTGGATACGTATCTATGTTCCACTAGAAGTTTGATTCATAATTACTCAACAAGTTCCTACTGTAACCCTATAAATATGCGGTTAGGTTAAACCATATTCATAACTTGGCTTCAAGATTAAAACTGTTCAGATTCTACCGGTACGAGTTCTCGATAGATTATAACTTACACTATATTCGAGAATCGCATAAGAGAATACAGTAGAAGGTATGACGGGAGTTTTAACTCGAAATCAAAAACGTAGTTGAAGATTTGACCTGTAAAAAGTATTCTACTAAAATAACTTTGATTGCACGGATATTTATTTTGATCATTCGACGTCAAAATTTTTATCTGAAACTTGTTTCGGCGTTTTCCTGTTCAGTTAATTTTTTATCGAAAATCATTTACAAAACAATGATCTTGGTAGTTTTGCCTCAAACAATTGGTATATGAGCCGTTTTGTTTTTTGTTTACGATTATCGGGACCGGGTAATTTTAAAACTGTGCTAACTTTATTTTGTAGGCGTTCTAATCCTGATTTTATGATCATTTGTTTATTCAAATTTGATTAAATAATTTTTATGATGATTATTTTTTTAATTACAAGGGTTCATCGTGATAGATTAAGATTTTTTATTGAATTGAATGTGAGTTTTCGGGACATAGGTATCGATGTAATAGCTAGTTTTATGTTTTTAAATATCTATTTAAATTATTTAATAACGGGTTAAATATCCAAAGATACGAAGAACAGGCGGCGGCACCAGCGGTTGCTTCGATTGTTTATTTTGATCGTTCGACGTCAAAAGTTTTATCTAGAGCCCGTTTTGACGTTTGCCCGGCTAGTTAATTTTTTACCAAAAGTTATTTACAAAACAATAATCTTAGCAGTTTTGCCTCCAACAATGTTTATATCATTTACATTCATAGCATTGAATTTTAGAAATTTGGCATTTCAACCCATTTTTAATAAAATTGGTTACATTTTTTACTTTATCCTCCCCATGTTTTTTTTGTGATTTTTTCTCATGATTAGGCTTTTTAGTTTTTAGAAAAATTTTAAATTTTTTCAACAAAATAACCAGCATCTCAGGATCTAAATCATCATCTGAGTCACTTGCAGAATCTTGAGCAGAAAAAAATACCAAATTTCTGAAAACTTTTTTGTTTTGAAAATTTTGCTCATAGATTTGTAAGTTTCCAACTAAATCTTTTACAGAAATAGAGTCAATACATTTGTTCTCTTTTATTGATGTGACTTTTGGTTTGAACAATTTTGTGCAAAAGTAGAAGTAGAAATTTTTTCATCAAAATTAAAAGAAACATTCACAATGTCACTTAATTTTGTGCAAAAATCGTCAAAAATTCATCATCTTTTACACGTAAAGTTTCAAAATATGTTGTAAGACGTTGAGATTTTGATATTTTTACTATATCGGTTCCTTCATGAGTGATTTGGAGTATGTCCTATGCTTTTTGGCTAAGTCACACGTATTTATTTTATGAAATTTATCTGGTGTGAATCCGTTAAAAATAACATTTATAGCTTTGCTATTCCAGCTTGCATCCTCACAATTAGCTCTGTCCCATTTAGTTACGGGCTTAGAGACAGTTTCTCTATCAACAACAATGGTGGGAGGCTTGTAGCCCTTAACAATAGAAAGCCAAATACGTTCGTCAATTGATTTTAGAAAATCCCGCATTCTTTTTTTTTAAAAGGGGTAATTATGATCATCAAGAAAGGGTGGTCTAACGGTTGAAGCGCCATCTCTAAGAAAATTCATTTGTTGCAAATCAGTTAATAGATCACACCCAAAAAAAATTACAAAATTTCTTTATGACCTGCTTTGATACCAATTGAAAACCCCTATTTGGAGGCTAATTTGCACTAATCAATTTAATTAAATAAGCCAAATGCTATAAATAAAGCTAAATCAATCAATGACACAAATAAAAAATAAAGCAATTACAATCACACACGAGACGAAAATTTTTACGTAGAAAATTTCAAATGGGTAAAAATCACGAGACCACTCCGGGTCTAGGAAAATAAACACTATATCAAACGTTGGTTACGAAGAAATCTTACAACCCCGACGTTGCACCCACATCCAATGGTAGTAAGCCTATCTTTGCCGAATCCACATCCACCAACTCCTATTCTTGATCGCCGCTGGAGCCCACCACCAAACTTCAATACTGCTAGAATCCTCCACCATATTTCTACACTTGAGAATTCTCTCAAGCGACTCCACGAATATAAACAGATCGTTGAAGGTTTGAATCTTTGATGATTGACTTAACTGCAAGGACGCTAAATGTTCATCAAGTTGTAGACTAACTTGCGAGTATTTTGAATAACCTTAGGAGCTCTCTGGTGGCTAATCATAGGATCACTAGAAATAAGATTCACCTCCCGGTAGTATCACCCCACAGAAAAGTACTTCATAACGATCAACCAATTACCCATGCCTCGACAACACTGGGACAACACCGTGACAATATGAAAATACAACGGACAATTAACTATGGCCAACACTAACTCATGAGTTTTACCCCGGTAGCAATCAACGAAAATCGGGTCGCACTTTCATAACCCATACTACGACCCCGACTACGACCTCGCCCTAACTTATAGGCATGGCTTCTATATAAAAAAGAGCATTATAAAACTCACCCAGACAAGATTTGACTGAGCATTCTAGGGCTATGTAATTACTTCACATCTTCGCATAACGTCACATCAACATGTATCCACATATTGAGGAAAACCCTTAGGAATGACACACCAATCTGGGTAACTCGTTTGGATTTCTTGCTATAATGGACGCTGGCCAAACGCTTTTCTAACTTGAACCCCGAACTAATCGACCAGACGCCCAAAAGCAAGACACATCATCCCAAAGATCAAACCTTCGTATCCATGTACCACATAGCATACAAATATCAAGTCAATCCGTAGATATTTCATGCAATAACACCAATACATGAATGTCACACATCAATCCAAACTCTCACACAAAGGATCAACCATTCTCACGGTTGGTATTCGAACCTAAAGCTCTGATAGCAATCATTAACGCTCCGATTTCGTAACAATAAAACCCCACAATATAAAAAGGAATTGAAACCAGAGTTTGAGATCTTACTATAAAATCCAATCAAAAGATTAACCGAAACCAAAATTTGTTGAAAATATAAACCAAAATCTTTCATTGTCTCCACCAAAATCGAAGTGAAAGAAATCTCTTTATCTATAAAATAAGCACCCAAATATACCAATTCATGCCGTAAAAGGTGCCCAAAAGATAACCAACAAATCTCCATTTCAAAATAAATTTTCAAAAGTGTGCCACCCAGCAGAGTCCGCTTGAGCAGAGTCCTTACCGCTCGAGCAGTGAGGTACCCAAAAGCAAACTGTTCCAAAATCCTGAAATTTTCCTGTGTTGGAAAAATACCAAAACTTCTTATACTTTGAACATAGTTTTCATAAGCCAAAAACTTAAAGTTAAAACATACATTTAACATTGAAATAACCTCCAACTTCTCAAAACTTGAAAACTACTATTCTCAACTACAAAAATTCATACAAAAATCAAGGAATTAAACTGGATCAAGAACCTGACTATCTCAAAGGGATGCAAATCATGAATACACGACCTTAAAGCCTTACAAACGGGTTTTTGACACCCCAACTACATCTTTCGAGTCTAGTAAAAAAGTTACAATTACAATATACAACTCTCAAAAGATGATTGTCCAGAAACATGTAATTTCTTAAAAAACAACCCAACGAGGTCCAAGTACGGCCCTCCTTACTCGAAGACTCGTCCTCCGTATCACCTGAAATGTGTTATACAATATGAACCGAGACTCGTAGAAAATAGACTAAACAAGAATAAATGCATGATATGCGAGGATAATAATGTGAATGCACCATAAGTTTTTAGTTATGGAACCACACCCACTTTTTCCACAAAAATTCCATTCACATAATCAGTTTTTACCATGCAAAACCAATTCCCTCTCACACCCAACCCTACCATTTTAATCTTTAGTCTCCTTATTACTTCAACCATTATAAGCTCTCAATTCTACCACACACGAACGCAAACGCGCATATCTTTTGACCCTTCCCAAGTTCCCCCAACTAAAGGTATTTCCCATCTCTCGTTAACTCCTACCACCACAACAATTTTATATGTATATATCTCTTCGGGATCACCTTCCGAATGGAGGACATTCATCATAAACCACTTTGGGATCACCATCCGAAAGGAGAACATATATTAGAAACCACTTTGGGATCACCATCCGAAGGTGAACACACATTACAAACCACTTTGGGTTCACCATTCAAAAGGTAAGTATACATTATAAACCACTTCGAGATCACATTCCGAAAGAAGGACATTCGTTACAAACCACTTCGGGATCACCATCTGAAGGGAGAGATTACATAATAAACCACTTTGAGCTTACCATCCTAATGGTAGACATACATTAGAAATCACTTTGGGATCATCATCCGAATGGTAGAGTTTTAATCATCACCAATTTCTTAAATTCCACACACGAGTCCAACCAATACATGGTTCCCCTCTCTAAGCCCACACAATTAGGATTCAAGACATTGCTAAATTATAACATTCTCACATTGAGTATATTCGGGTTGAAAATAATTCAAAATCCCCAATCGACCATTTCATGATAATCACATTTCACCAAAATCATCACATTCATTCAAATTCCCAACCTATTATTTCATTATTTTCTTGTTTTATCAAAGTTCATAGAATCTTTACATAAATATGTTACCACAACCTACTTTTTACCAAAAATCAACTCAATTTCATCATTTCAATTTATTAACCCCAAAAGCCCCAAATTTGTTCAAGGTTTAACCCCACTATAACCCTAACTCTAAATTTCTTAAATCAAAGTATCTCCAACAACGTTAACATGATAAATATATCTTAAATCACCCATATACCCTAGATTTAGCATGCTTTAACATCAAACCCTAACCTAGGATTCTAACATATAAATTTTCATTATTTTATGCAAATTCAATGATAATACAACTCATATACATGTATTAATTAACAATAGTCATAGATCTTACATCTTTGATGATAAAACCTCAAGAACCAAGCTCTAGCAAGCTCTAACGACGAAGATTTCCAATCGAACGGTGAGAAATGGGCTTCTACACGTAGCTTCGACCTTCAACAGATGTATAAATGAGAGGAAAGCAAGAAATCCACTCTACAGGAGCAAGGAGGGCTCCAAGAAATCACCAAACCCAACCCTAGGTCCAAACTCTTACTCTAGAGAGAAAGGGGTGAAAAGAATGAGGAAGAAATGTTAAAACCCGCAACTTAAAGTCTGCTCACCAACAGTCCGCTCGAGCGAACAAGGGTTCGCTATTCGCTCGAGTGGTCCCCACTTACTCGAACTCTCTGCCACTAGTCCACTAGAGTAGGCCCCAAGCCGCTCGAGCGGCCAACGTTGTGAGGGACCCCGAACCAAATCTGTATAAATGAATCAAGTCATAAGCCAAATGCCTCAAAACTCATCCACACAACCTACAACAATAATCCTCATGCATTACCAAGCATACGGTCATCATCATCCATTACTGCCCTAATTAAAATTTAATTCTTTTGCACAATGAAACACTTTTTCATATACCACTGAAGGTCTCAAAACGAACTTTAATTAATCCTCAAAATAAAAAGAGACCGGGTTCGTACACTAAATGTTCATCAAATTGTAGACTAACTTGCGAGTATGTTGAATAACCTTAGAAGCTCTCTAGTAGCTAGAAATTATAACGATAATAATAGAGGCTCCAAATATGAAACTATAGCTGTCTTATTTATAGTATACATCTCAAAAATCTAGTTCGTTGACAGCAATTAAAAGCTGTCCTCGCTGTTGACCGCTCAAGCAGTCTTTTCACTACTCGAGCGGTAAATTTTGTGTTGCAGCATTTTGTTGCAGAGTCTGAGATACTGAGAGGTGCAATGGATGGCTTGATGGACTGCTCAAGCGGTTTGTCGAGCGGTGTGACACCACGGGTGACTTTTTGATGTTTTTTGCTCCTTTTGCACGGCCCTGCAATATCAAACCACAATTCCAAAAGAACAAGTGTCAATATATTAATGAATAAAATAAATAATTTAAAAAATTATTTGTCAAACACTTTATCACATATTTGCCAAACTAAAACAAATAAGGTTATGACCAAATTCCGTAGCATAATTAATGACTCAAATGACCCCTAAATTACACTCCCTATTTTAAATTGTTCCCTAAAATTTATGTTTCTTAAATTTATTCCCTCAACTTTTGGAACAATCTCGATGTCTTCCTTCTGCTAGTTACAATTCGAATTTAAATGTTAAATGATGACATGATAGGGTGTTTCAAGAAAAGTGAATTTGATTAGGCCCTTTAAGGGGGTATTTTAAGGAAAACGTGAGTTTTAGCATCTATCATTTTGGAAAAAATTATTCATTTTGTTCCTTAAAATAGCATATGTAGCACGAGTTTAAAATAAATAACAGGCTTAATTTGTAGTAAAAAGTTACTTTTAGTGATTGTTAGATAGAAAGAAGTAGAGTGCGGTGATTGGATAATTTATAATTGATCATAAATACACCTACTTATAAGTTTTGCATGCATATTTTTTGTTGAGATTCAAAAGAAGAATGACGAAAAAATGATATTGATACCATTAAAAATTTTAATTAGGTAGTAGAATGAGACAGCGGGGGTGTTTGGCAAAGATAATATTAGTAATTTTTTTATTGATACTACTAATTTTAACTATAAGTTACAAGTTTTTTCAAGCACTTATAACTTATGTTATAACTTATTAATACTTTTTTTTTCTATTTCAGTTACAAATTATAATATTTACTAAGCGCTCACAACTTCTGCTACAAGTTACAATTTATAAACTACTAGTTTCAGTAATACCAAACACTACCAGTAAAGTTCAAAGATCATTGTAAAATTAAATTATAATTAGGAGCCATCTGGGTCTATACTGTATAGTAAAAAAATCTTTGAACCAAGCTCTTAGCTATACCTGCCACAGCCGCCCGCTTCGATGACCTGCCTTCCCTATACAAGAAGACTTTTGAATTGACTACTTTGGATCAACCAATTGGTTGTGACAGAACGAGTAAGGAGAATTTGCCTGAACTTTCTCTTCTTGGGAGTTGGGAGCCGTGTCGTGAGACTATCTAACCGGTACTAATTGGGATCTCAACCCAGTTCTACAATCATGAAGTATGAAGTACGATGAACCAATATCTTCCATTTTGTGTAAGACCAAGTAAATATTTGGTTAGAACAACTATGATTTGTAATAAAAATATATATAATCTTCTCTTCTTCTATTAGATGTTTTTAAATGGTTTAAATAAAGATTTGTTGAAGTTGTTATTCCCATTCATGGATAACAAATAGAGATTTCTATTCCACTTAGACCATGTTTGATAATATGGATGGGATTACATAGGATAGAAGATATTAATAATTCTATAAATTTCACATATTTTATTATATCATGGGATTGCAAATACGATTTTATCATAAGTGAAAATTTTAGTTCATATTTAGATAGAGCGGAGTAAAGAATGAGACAAGAATTATAGAGTTACTGTTGGTTGTTAAATAAGGAGAAAAGATAATTCAAAAATTAGTACTAATAATACTAGGGGTAGGGCAAATATCAATATTTCGTGCACAGCTCAGAATTTAGTGAACTATTAGTCCGATTCTCACAATTTAAATATGAAATTATTAGTCTCAAAATATAAATTTTGAAAAGTGGGCCTAGATGTCTCCTAGGCTAATGTGGACCTCCCTATATCTTAGGTTAATCCAGGTGAATCCGATGACGAAAATAAGTGGAATAGTACTTTTAAATGATCCTCGAAAACTGATCCAAGACCAGTGTTCGAATCCAATGATCAAAACTTTTAAATCAGTGAACCAACTTTGAGCCGCGAACTTCAAAACCTTGAGCCGCGAACTTTGAACCATGGACCGCCAGCTCCATTGTGGTGACCAAAATAAGAAACTCTTTGAAACCCTAACCAAGGTGGTGACCGCCAACTTTGAACCATGGGGTCGCCAACTTCATTGTGGCGACTGCCATAAAAAACCCCTAAAAACTTCATTTTTGTGACGAGCACCAACTCCATACATGGTGACCTCCAACTCCAAAGACCCTGGCGCGTCTCAAAACATGCCAGCATCTCATTGATTGATGAATTCTATAAATACCGTATCTCGGTACATTTTTTAGAACCAAATTTAAATGAGAGGTACTCTACCGGAGTACTGAGAGAGTACGAGCCTTGATACCGACACCATGCCGCTTTGTCGAAGTACGAGTTTCAGTACACCGATACGCTGTCGAATTCTTGATTCATCGACTAGAGTTGGAGCATTTTTTGGGGATTGGACAGATGACCACCATTCTTGACTTGAGGCTTCACTCGAACTGCAGCAATTCAGGTATTCTGTTTAGATCCCTAGTCTTTTTATCTCCATTTCCTCTCTCTTTGAGTAACTGGTTTAGTGTCAACCTTTTATTCTGCATGCTTTACTCATATCACTTACGTAGTTGATTCAATTATCCTGCTCTATTCGATTAGATCATGAGTTTTGAGTTATTTATGGTAAGCATGTTTAGATTAGATTAAACTAGTTAAATTCATATTATAAATTAAATTTTAGTTTGTTTACTTTACTCACATCGCACATTTACATCTAGCATATTAATTCATTAAAATAATACTAACATATTTAGCGATTGCGACTTACAGTGTCGTTATTGTCATAATTAATGCATTTACATTCATATGGTTGTAATTATCGATATTGCATCTGTATTTTATATTACTTAGACAAAATGATTGTTATGTCACTATGTAGCAGTCGTTGTTTTCATTCGTTACATTCTGGTAATTTAATTTTTTTTTTCTTTTTATTTTTCTTTTCTTTTATTTTGCTTAACATTAAAATTCACAAAAAAAAATTTAATCTTAGCTTAGTTTCCTTTTGATGGTATTTCCTTGATTTTTCTCTTATTTTATTGATAACTAACCTATAGTTACCTTTTAGTTAGAGTCTAATGATTTTTTTTAAAGCATACATTGTTCACTTTATTTGAAACCATGTTTAAAGTAACTTAGGTTATGTAGTTATTTGATGATATTGTTAGCAAATTCATGTCTATTTTTGGTATGATTTGAATTTAGTGACTTTTTAGCATATTTTTGTTTTTTTGTTTAAATTATGCTAATGTTAGTTATTTAGTGGCGTTGCATGCGGGTTTAGTCCATACATCCTTTAGTTAGAAATTGCACGTCGTAAGATTTAGAATTCTTCTTTTGATACTTGTTTTATTTTGCATTTTATATACATATGTTATGTATTTTTTTTATTTGATTTTGAATGTTCTATCTTTGTCCCCATCTTTTGTATGTACATGTATTTGAAAAATCTAATTAAGAACCAATGATGATTAGTAGAGGCCAACCTCACGGTTGGACAAACGGGGTACTGAACACCTTTCCTAATTCGTACCTTAGCTCCCGGATCCTTGTTTTCTTTGGTTATCATTTTAAAGATCAATAGCGCATTTTGTTTTTCTTGATTTTTTTCAAAAACTAAGTGACGACTCCATTTTTAATAAAAAAATATTTTTAAAATTTTGTTTTTAAAGTGTTAAAGTATTTTTCTAAATATTTCTTAAATTTTCTTATTTTTGAAACAAAACCCTAAATTCTAGGGCCACAATATTTTCTAGCGACTCTGATGGGGACTGGTTTATAAAACCAAAAGAGGGCTAGACTTGAAAACATCATTGGTTCATAATAAGAATTACTCATTTGTATTTTTTCATGTATTTGTATTGTTCTTAGCCCCTACCTGGTTGACCCGATACCCCGGTCAGTTTACTGCCTTGGGACTATATTAAGAAGACGGGCAAGCTTTACTGGCAGCACGTTTTCATGGGTGTGGTAAAAGAGTTCTTGCGTACCGCTTGACCATGTCCTGATCTACACTAGACATAGGAGGTATATACTCGACTCTATTTAGAAGGTACCATGATCATTGACCAGAATCGGCATTTTCTGCATATAGTAGCTTAGAACCCTCCATTAGGTGTTGCTGGACTAGTAGAATTATTTGTTTCATTAATTGTAAGTTTTGTGTACATTTGTTAGGTTTATTTTTTGTATGTTTGTTCGGCTTATGTTAGTTCCCTTTTTTTGGGTTTGAACTGGGTTTCCTGTTATCCTTTGTTGATTAGGATAGCTTTTTCCTTGGGTTCTTACCTGGGTTTTGATCCCCACCTTGTTTGGTTTTCATGTCGCTGGTCTTTCTCTTGGGATTATGCCCGTGTTTTGGTTTGAGACCTTTAGGATAGCTTTTCTCTCTCTTTCGAGTTCTTCTCTGATTATCGATTTCATACCCCTAGTTTTGTTTAGGTTTGCTTCGAACCCATATCCAGGATCCTGTCTTGAAAACCCGTCTGAGTTAGATCATTTTTCTTATCGAAGTACTACCCGTTTAGAACCTTAGGGTGAACCTCTTCTTGGAGTTTTTACTGGTCCCTCGCTTGGTTTTTAGGTGTTGGGATTTTCAGTCATTATGCTGCTAGTATGAGCCCAAAGGGGGCATGTTTCTATTTCAGTGGTTATATTTGCTCGTGGTCAGCTATTTTGGTGCTTGAAGTGTTTTCTACTTGTTATCAAGATTCTTTATGAGAAGTGTCTGATACTGGTGATTCTGCTTCTACAATTTAGGTTTTGCTTCAGGTTTAGATCATTGAGTGGAAAGGATCACAGCCAGCACGAGTGTGGGCTAGATCAGTAACTGAAAGGCTTTATCGGGTATCTAAGCAGACTTCAAAGTCAGTTGAGATAGTAGAGAATGAGGTGAACTTGACAGCCCTGTTGAGGGCCATCACTGAGATACAAAGGGCAGCTAAACAGCAGATGTGGGCTCAAAACCAGTGTTAGGCTGAAATTCGGGCAATCCAAGCTCACTTGTCAGAGGTAAATGAGCAGCAAGATGATGCAAATGAGAATGGAGAAGACTTCTAGGCAGATAACCAAGGGCAGGAGGTGCCACCGGTTGTTGTACCACCGCGGGTTCCACGTTAGGTCGCAGTAGAGGAGAAAAATACGGCCCAATCTAGGGAGTTCGCGCTGGCAAAAAAGATTGATCGAATGGAGAAGGTACTGAGAAAGGAAAAGGGAGTGGAAGAATACATGCAAAATGTAGGCGATTTGTGCTTATTCCCAGATGCCAAACTGCCAAAAAAATTTAAGATACTGGAGATAGAGAAGTTTGATGGCACCGGAGATCCCCAGATTCATCTAAGTATGTATGTCGGTACTCTCTCTCCCATGGGAATTGATGATCAGCTATAGATCCAATTGTTCCACCGATTGCTTTCTGGGGCAGCACAGAAATAGATTCTTTCCTTGGATGTTACACAGACTAGGACATGGGAAGATATTATCACCGCTTTTGTTAGTCAATACAGCTATAACGTTCAACTAGACGGTGCTACTCAGGAACTCGAAACAACCCAGCAAGAAGGCCGAAAATCATTTATGGACTTTCCAACCAGGTGGGGGGAAAAGACGGCCAAAATAAAAAATCAACCGACTGAGAAGGAAAAAGTAAGGATTGTAGTCAAGAACCTCTAGTCACCACTTAAGCGTTATCTGCTAACATAGTCGTTGTCGGCTTTCGAGCAGTTATTTGATGTTGTGGCATTGGTATTAAGGAGTTTTGAAAATATTTCAAAAATATAAAAATTCAAATATGTTTTAAAATATTTTAACACCTTGAAAATCAAATTTTGAAAACCTATTTTTGTTGAGTACGGAGTTGCCACTTAGTTTTTGAGAAAAACTAAGAAAAATAAAAATAGCTTACTGATATTTAAAACGTTAACCAGAGAAAGAGGGTTCGGGGGCTAAAGTACGAATTGGAGAAGGTGTCAGGCACCCCGTTTGTCCAACCATAAGGTTAGCGTCTACTAATCATCATTGGTTCTTTAATAGAATTTCTTAAATGCATGCAAATAATAAAAATAGAGGCAAAGAGAGAACATCCAAAATTAAATACAAAAAATACATAAGATATGTACATAGCATTCCAAATTAGGATAAATAAAGGGATAAAATCCTAAGTTCTACGGCATGCAATTTCTAACTAAATGATGCATGGAACACTCTTGCATGCCATTTCATCAAAATGAATTAAACTAACAAATTTGAATAAAAGAGTAAAGCATGCTAGATGTTGTCAAAATTATCTAAACAAGGATTTGCTACAAATGGTAAATTAAACTATCCTAAACATGTTTTCAAGTAAAGAAACTAAAACATACATTAGCATTAAAATGGTGAATTGGTTAGAGAAATGAGAAATATAAAATAAAAGATGGATAAAAAAGGATCCTAAAAGAAGGTTTATAAAAGAAACTTATGAAAAGAGTTTTAGAAAAATATTACACTAGGAAAGGAGATTCTACTACTTATATTTACATTAAAAGAAAACAAAGAAGAAAACAAAATCTATCTTTGAAAGGCTGTTTATGATTTTTTGTTTAATAATCATGAAAGAAAATAAAATTATAGAAAAAAAAAAGAAGAAGAAGAAGAAGAAGAAGAAGAAGAAGATGGTGCTTTATACTAACATTGAGAGAAAAGAAATACTAATCAAATTAATACTAAAAAAAAGAAAATAGAATATAATAAAGAAATTTAAAGTTAATGATAAAGAGAAGAAAAATAAAATAAAATAAAACGTTAGCAAAAGAAACTACATTAACATTAAAAAGAAAGAAAAAGATAAAAAAAATAAAAGTTAGAAAGAGAAAAAAATAAAATAGAACATGAATATTAAAGAAAAAGAAAATGGGGACTTAAAAAGAAGAAGAAAAGAAATTAAAACTATATTTACAAAAAAAGAAATAAGATGCTAGAAAAGAAAAATCACATTATTATTACAAGAAAGAGAAAAGAAAAGAAAATAAATCTATTAAAATAACATTAAACTAAAAAGTAACGGATTATTAAAAGAAAAAGAAAAAGAACTAAAAGCTAATAAAGGAATTTTAGCCTAATAATAAAGAAAAAGAAAGAAATAAAAGGAAATAAGCACAATTATTTAATTAGAAGATGTGAATGTAATATTGATGATTACATTCATATAATGTAAGTATCTTAATTATAACAATTAACAACATTAACAAGTTGTAATTACAAAAAATGTAGGCACTAATTAATGAGTTAAAATAAAATGAAAAAAAGATAATAACAATGTGCTAAGTGTGAAATATGGGAAGATTAATAGCTAAGTAATTAATGAAAGTAACCAAATTACATGAAGCAAACAAGATTAACTATATAAATGAAAGGAATATGCAAATTAAAATTGAATTTAATCTGATCACTCTAATAGATAGGGAATGGAGTTAGAAGAATCAGGAATCCAAATAAAAAACCTGGATTGCTAAGGAATCCTCAAGTCGGGGAATATGCTTCAATGGTTCAACCTTTGGGGAATGATCCAATGTAGGGTTTCAGAACTTCGATATCGGGGGTTCGGATCTCGGTACTTCGACAGAGTTTCGGCGTCAGGGCTTGAATTGCTCGGCGACTCGGTAGAGTTTCTCTCACTAAACCTCTCTCTAAAATTATGTCTTTGAAAACGTACCAGATGTACGGTATTTATAGAGTTTTTCAACCAAAGAGATGTTGCCACATTTTAGAGCATGTCAGGCCAATTGGAGTTGGCGGTCGCCATAATGTAAGTTGGCGGTCGCTATGTTTTTGAAGGGTTCCACAAAGTTTTATGACGGTCGCCACAATATAAGTTGGCGGTCGCCATAATGTAAATTGGCGGTCGCTATGTTTTTGAAGGGTTCCACAAAGTTTTATGACGGTCGCCACAATATAAGTTGGCGGTCGCCAGGTTAGAGGTGGCGATCGCCACTTTTGGCTAGAGTTTTCAAGAGATTCTATTGGCGGTCGCCACAATGAGGATGGCGGTCGCCATACTTAGGCAGCAAGTTTTGATAGTTTGACAAAATTTTATTAGTTTAAAGGTTTTTGGTTTAAATACTGAGCTTGGATCACTGCTCGAGGATTGTTCTGAGGCACCATTCCACATGTTTTCATCAACGGAATTGCCTAAGATTAGGCGAGGTCAAATTGGGGTGTCTACAGTTGCCCATCTTTGATATAACTTGCATAGCAATGCGTGAAGCAAGTTATATCAAAGACCCATAGACAACAACCATTTGATCGAGCCATTAATCTTAGGCCACAAACGCACAAGCATGCATATAATGTTGGTCGTACTCAAATTCACATCGAGCTACCTACGTACCCACCTTTGCTAAGGATCAGACCAGAACGTAGTTCATGGGGCAAAATGCAAGATAAGAAAAAATGATGCATGGCAAGTATAGTGTAATCGTAATGCGAGCCAGTTTAGGGTCATGAGAAGGACCGATGAGTCAGTTTAGGGTCATGAGGAGGACCGACGAGTCAGTTTATGGTCATGAGAAGGACCGACGAGTCAATTTAGGGTCATGAGGAGGACCGAAAAGTCAGTTTAGGGTCATAAAAAGGACCAACGAGTCAGATTAGGATCAGAAGAAGGACCGACGAGCCAGTGTAGGGTCATAAGAAGGACCGACGAGACAGTTTAGGATCATGAGGAGGATCAACAAGCCAGTTTAGGGTCATGAGAAGGACTGACGAGTCAGTTTAGGGTCATGAGGAGGACCGACGAGTAAAACATCAAATTAATAAGTCGAGTTAAGACTTAAAAATTCGAAATGAGGTGAGGGATAAAAATAATTTAAAAGCCAAATTACGACTTAAAATTACATTTTTCGAAAAGAGAAAACACCTCAAAAAGATAAGGGTTTAAAACACAAAATTATTTTTAGAATTATTTCTAAATACACAAAAATTCTCTCGAAGTATTTTTAAAAAACACCCGAGATTTATAAATTCATTTTTGCAAAGTTTCGAAGATCATTTTTAGAAGAACACACACACTAAATAAAAATTTTAAAGAAAAATAATTAAAAATTTTATTAATTTTGCTAATAAAGCAAAAGAGAAAATAACCTACATTAATAAAATGCATGTAAATAATAAGATAAACAAAAACATACATTGAAACCCCCAAACAGTCCTTCTCAAACCCCAAAATGTCATAATGGTAAACTGACCTGACGTGACCTTTGGCAACCTAGCAGTCGCTAAGCCCAAACCCTTCTAACATGGCGGCCGCCAGATAAAAATCTTTCTAACATGGTGGTCGCCATGTGTCTCTTCACTGACATGGCGGTTGCTCACTTAAGAAGTGGCGACTGCCAACTTCAAACGCGCATATGGTCCTTGAGACGCGCGGGCGTGGTTCATTCTCCCATTCCCATTCTCTCTAGCGTCTCTACACTCTCAACCTTCTCTCAAGCTTTTGTGTTCTTCCTTTGTCTTTTAGCTTTCGTGCCCTTCGCCTCTCCCTTTTTCTTGATACGAGATGTTTACACTGTTGTTTGTGATCCCCTTTTTATTCATGGCGGGCCAGGGCCATAGAGATGACGACCTTGAGGCACGACGGGGCCCATCTGCTACTGGGAGTTCCTCTATGGGGACTTTTGGAGGAACGACTTCAACTCTTCCTGCTGGCGGGGTCACCTTCATACTGCCTTCTGCTGCTATGGACGCAATGGTACTTGAGGCGGAGCGTGCCTCCCATTGAACTGCTGAGGAGGCACGGGCAGCCGCCGAGGCACAGGCTGCTGCGGATGCTGCTGTTGAGGCCGCTGTGGCCGATTTCTTGGATCCTGACGCTGGAGAGGGTCGTCCGGCGCCCTTCGGCCCTCATACTTACGCTCTAATACCTCATCGCATAGTTCCACGCAGGATGAGACGCTACAAGCCTCCCACTGATGTTGTTGCTGCCGATGTTCTTATCTGGGAGCCTGACCATCGTATCTCTCGCCAACGACCTTCGATACGTACCATATCCTTACTGTTTTAATGTCAAAGCATGATATATCAAATGTAGATGCATGCCTAAGGTCTCCCAGATGACATGATAATGTGTTGTGATATGATGATAATTGAATGATGATTTATTTTGATGAGAGTATGGATGATTAATAATGATTGAGATTTGAACTTAGTTTAGGTACCTATGCAAAGGCGATTAAAATAATAGGAACACTAAAATTTTGAAAGAAACAGCGAATGGGGTAATTATTTTTACTAAAAATCACAAACTAAAAGGCTTAAAAAAACACAAAATTAAGGAGAAATTTTTTATTTTTTTATTTTTGGGATATAACAACTAAAGGGGTAATTTTTATCAAAAAGTAATTTTATCAAAAATTTCTAAAAATTAGTGCAAAGACTGTTAGGAAAATTTTCAAAAGTTATAGAAAAATTTAGAAAAATTTTAGAAAATTCTAGGGAATTTTTGGAAAATTTAGGAAAAACTTTAGGAAAATTTAGAAAATTAAAAAAAAGTTTCAAGAAGATTTTTGACAAATCTAAGAAAAATATTTTAGAAAACCCTAGAAAATTTAAAACAATTTTGAAAA